>CM027874.1:17009012-17117189 GCA_016097615.1 Eucalyptus dawsonii | reverse complement strand
AAAATCATTTCAAGAAAGTCTTTGTAAAGTCTCGTAGGTCGAAATGCTCTAAGATGTTCAAAATGTAACAGTCAAGATCATTTTGAAAAAGACTGTCCTATGGTTTGGAAACCCAGTAAGAAAGTATGGCCTAATAATGCTTATCCTACTAACATCAAAGGACCCAAGAAAATTTGGGTACCAAAGAAAGCTTGAGACTCTCTTTTGCATGCAGGTCTCCGTCAAGAAAAAGATAAAATGGTATCTTGACAGCGGATGCTCAAGACACATGACAGGAGACTCAAAATGCTTCGTAAAGCTTGTTCAAGTAAACGGCGGAAATGTTTCATTTGGAGGAAACGGCAAAGGAAGCATCGTGGGATTTGGAACGCTGAGAATTGGAAATCTCACAATAAGCAATGTTTCTCTAGTAGAAGGACTCAACTATAACCTTCTCGAAAGTTAGCCAACCGTGTGATACTTGGTTTCAAGATCTCCTTTCAAGAAGAAGGAATTTGCTATGGAATTAGTAAAGACTCTCTCGAGTCTTTCATGGGTCGAAGACATGGAAACATCTACCTCTTAGACATGAAGATGAATGAATCTCAATGTCTAATTTCAATCCAAGATGAAGCAAGCTTATGGCACGAAAGCTTGGCCATGTCAATATAAAGCAATTAGCCAAAATCTCATCAAAGCAGCTTGTTCGAGGTCTACCCAAATTACCATATCAAAAGTCCGATCCATGCACACCCTGTGTTCTGGGAAAACATGTAAGAAATTCATTTAAACCAATAAATCATGTCTCTACTAATCATGTACTACAGTTGCTGCATATGGATCTCTTCGGACCAACCAGAACTCAGAGTATTGGAGGTAAGAAATATTGCCTAGTAATTGTGGATGATTTCTCTCGCTTTACTTGGGTATATTTTCTTGCAAATAAGTCAGAAACCTTTTCATACTGTGAGAAGTTTGCTAAAAAGGTTCAAAATGAAAAAGGATGTACTATTTCAAGTATAAGAACAGATCATGGAGGAGAATTTGAAAATCAAGATTTCACAAAATTGTGTGATGAATCTGGTTTTAAACATGTATTCTCTTCTCCATACACTCCTCAGCAAAATGGAGTTGTGGAAAGAAAGAATAGATCTCTTCAAGAAATGGCTAGAACTCTTTTAATTGAAAGCAAAATTTCTTCACGATTTTGGGCTGAAGCTGTTTCAACAGCATGCTATATTATAAATAGAGTCTTTCTAAGACCTATTCTTGAGAAAACCCTGTATGAATTATTCAAAGGTAATAAGCCTATTGTTTCATACTTTCATGTATTTGGTTGCAAATGCTTTATTTTGAAAAATGCAAGTGATCGAGTTGGTAAGTTTGAAGAAAGATCGATGAAGGCATCTTCCTTGGATATTCTACATCAAGCAAAGCCTACGAGTCTATAACAAGAAAAGCCCCGTATGTGGAAGAATCAATGGATGTCAAATTCCAAGACTCGAGCGCAAGATGAATCCAAAGACTCAATATGAAGAGTCCGAACTCACTCTAGACCTTCCAAAGTCTTCAACTCAAGAAGCATCTCGGACTCGGAAGTCCAACATCAAGATGCTCATGAAGATTCAAATAAAGAAAGAGATCATCAACCGAGACAAATCAACTAGTAACTGGAAGCACAAATCCAGTCATCCTAAAGATCTCATTATCGGCGAAATTAATGAAGGAATTCGCACCGAGATCCAAAAGACGTGAAGAGTCTAGTCTGTCGCTCTCATCTCGAAATTGAACCAAAAAGCATAGAAGAAGCTTTATCTCATGAAAGCTGGATCGAAGCTATGCAGAAGAGCTCGAAGACAGTTCAACATTAACGATGTAAAAGGGAATTGACATCTAAACCAAAAGGTAAAACCATTATTGGAGCTAAATGGGTATTCGGAACAAGATGAACGAAGAAGGAAAAGTCGTACGAAATAAAGCAAGACTCGTGGCCAAGGGATATACGCAAGAAGAAGGAATAGACTATGATGAGACTTACGCTCCGGTAGCAAGGTTAGAAGCTATTCGTCTATTACTTGCGTTTGCTTGTTACAAAAATTTCAGGTTATTCCAAATGGACGTCAAAAGTGCTTTCCTAAATGGATTTATCCAAGAGGAAGTTTATGTGGAACAACCGCCTGGATTTGAAGACCCAAAGAAGCCATACTCGGTCTTGAGGAAAAAGGCTCTCAGTATGGTCTAAAGCAAGCACCTCGAGCTTGGTACGACAGACTAAGTAAGTTCTTATTACGAACGGATTTGTCAAAGGTAAAGTAGACACTACTCTATTCATCAAAAAGGAAAACAAAAGCTTTTTACTCATTCAAATATATGTTGATGACATTATTTTTGGATCCTCTAATGAAAGTCTTTGCAAGAAATTTTCTAAGTCTATGCGGGATGAGTTTGAAATGAGTATGATGGGAGAATTAACATTCTTTCTTGGCCTTCAAATAAAGCAATTGAAGGAAGGAACTTTTATCTTCCAAGAAAAATATGCTAATGATCTTGTCAAAAGATTTGGATTGGAAAATTGCAAGAAGACTGACATACCAATGTCAAGTTCCTTGAAGATAGACAAAGATGAAGAAGGGAAGAAAGTTGATCAAAAGCTGTATAGAAGCATGATCGGTTCACTTCTTTATCTTACTGCTTCTAGACCTGATATTTTGTTGAGTGTTTGCATCTGTGCTAGGTTTCAATCAGATCCTAGAGAATCACATCTCATTGCCGTGAAACGTATTATCAAATACGTTGCTTCATCTTCAAGCATCGGTCTTTGGTATCCAAAGAGGGGAGACTTTAATCTTCTAGGATACTCAGATGCAGATCTGGCCGGTTGCAGAGTCGATAGAAAGAGCACTTCTGGAACTTGCCAACTGCTTGGAAACAGAACAGTGTCTTGGTTCTCAAGGAAGCAAAGCACTGTAGCTCTTTCAACGACAGAAGCAGAATATGTAGCTCTTGGAAGCTGCTGTTCGCAAATTCTATGGATAAAACAACAACTACAAGACTTTGGCATTGAAGACTCATGCACAGAAATCAGATGTGACAACACCAGCGCGATCAATCTCACCAAAAATCCAATCCTTCATTCAAGAGCAAAGCATATTGAGATTCGTCATCACTTCATTAGAGATCATATTCAAAATGGAGAAATCTCGATTCAATTTGTTGATTCAAAGAGTCAACTAGCGGATATATTCACAAAGCCTTTGGAGAAAAATCAATTCGACTTCATCCGCTCAAGACTCAACATTTTGAAGCTTGAAGAAGTTAAAGTCTAGAGACTCACCAACTCTAAGACTCTAATCTCTTAGACTTTAAATCCTGAGACTCAATCATTCATGGCTAAAGACTGTAAGTTGTTTTTTTTTCTCGAAAAGGTACGTTCTTTCATTCAGATATAATTCGTGTGAAATTTGAAATCTTGTCTTTTTTTTAAGGAATTAATTTTGGCAGTTATTGATTTTGAAAAGAAGTGTTCGTACACTTTCCTTGTACCGATTAAACTTCTCTTTTCAAATCCGAGGTATATATATATATATACGGTTATTCTACGCCCAATTTTCAAAACCCTAAAAAGCACTCTCCTCCCGATACTATTTCTACTTCTTGTTCGTCGTCGAGAAAGTGGTCATTTTTCTTGGGAAGAGCAAGTGAAGGAATCTTCCAATAGACAAAGAAAGATGTCGTCTTGAGGAAATCATCAAGAATCGCAAACGGGGACCACAAAGAATGGAGAAGGGACCGACTCACTTCGATCTTGCGAGGAAGAAGACTTATCAAGTCGCGACAAAGTCCGATTCGCTCTCCTCCACGTCATTCATCGTCTCCCGCCCCACAAGGTGCAAGTCAACATCCGGAAGAAGAGATAATTGAGGAAGCGGACCCGAGTAAGAGTCCAAAGACCCTCCTTTATCTATAAGCTTTATCGTGCGTTGAAAAGCTCCGGTTCTTCGTTAAAATATATAGATGACTTCCTTAAGGACAAAAATTATGGAAATGAGTATCTTTTTCTGCGGAAAATGGAGGAATTGGGAGTTGCTCCGAAAGGAAGGGCGGGGAGGCTCTTGCGAACATTCCCGAGACCCTCGTTTGCCAGGACAAAATCTGATTGACGGGAACGATGACGACAAAATGTTCCTTGAATTTAAACCCAGAATGGGTGTGGCAGCAAAGGTGAAAGGAAATCGGATGGATTTGTTTAAATCCAAGGATCAGGAAAAAGTGTATTTCAGGCTGTTGAAAAGAGGGGTAATAAACCCTAGAAGTGTCGATTTTGACTTCCTGGACACCATCAATATGAACTTAAGAGAGAAGTTGAATTTACTTCAACTTGAGACTTTTTGCTCTGACTCTACGGATGGGTATGCTCAACTGACCACTTATTTCTATTCAAATCTTAGTTTTTTGGATGCGAATAGAATTTCATTCAGTGTTCGAAATCAAGTCTACGTGGTAGATGTGAATATGTTGGCGGACATAGTTGGAGTTGAACGGGGACGCTATCTCCCAATCAAAGTCTCACCTGCTCGTACTACTCTGGATCTTGTCAAAGATAGGGACGTAGAGAAGAAAATTACCTATTCCAAGATGAATGCCATCAACATTGTGCTTCATAAGATTGTGATCAACTGTCTCAGACCAAAGTCTACGTCAAAGACTTCTGTGTCTCTTTCTGAAGCAAAGTTGATGTTCGCGATCAACTCAGGACGGAAGTTTTCTCTCCCGCACACTATTCTCTTCCATATGTACGAGCAATGTCAAAAGACAAAGGACAATTGCCTTATCCTGGTCAGGTGACCAAGATCTTCGACATCTGAACATTGAACTGCCACATACATTTTGTGTTCGACCGTGTGATAAGATGGTGGTAGGGTTGAAAATGTTAATGAAGATGCGTCTGCAAGAACTCTCCAAGGCAATGGAGAAATTCAAAGTGAAATCTCCAGTCCAGTTTGCTTCAAAAAGGAAAGGAAAAGAAGTCATTGGTGCTCCATCGAAAAAGAAGAAAAGAACTCTTATCTTGGAGGACGAAAATGAAGATGAAGATGATGAAGATCCCACTATCCAAGCTCTGACAAGAACCAGACGTTCTGTGTCTCATCCGACAGAACTTAAGCAGAACAGAGAAGAAGAAGAACAAAGAGAGAAGGAGAAAGAAGATGAAGAAGAAGGAGAAGAAGAAAAAGAAAAGTCTGCTGATGAATCTGGAGAGAAGGGAAATCAAGAGCATCACTCTTCCCCTTTCGATGTCCTAGAGACAGGGGGAGTTAGCGAGCAAGAGAGGTCTACACCTTATGCTGCTGTCAGTGAAGATCTAAGACAATCTCCAGAAGACCCAGAAGAAGTTGATACGTCGATTTCAAATCTGCCAGACCATACAGAAGCACCATCGTCTGCATACACACCATCTGAGAAAGCCAATGCCAGTACACAGACGGATGATTCTGCAGATTTTCGTAGCATCATGAATATTCTTCTGGAAATGCGTAGCCAGATATATGTTACGGGACTGTGAAATCCAAGCTTTGAAGAATGCTGGACAAGCATCTTCGGTCTCTTTGGAGGATAAACTCAAAGACCTCGCTCCGCAACTTCAAGCCAATGCTAAGGAGAAGAGGTAGCTCATCGAGAGAAGACCGAAGAAGCTCGAAGGAGTAGTCCATCCATTGGGGATTTCCGGATCATGCGCATTCCCAAGCGGACATGACTCCTTTCTCACCCTTTTCAATCTTGACAAAAAGGGGAGAACAAATTTGAACCAACATCTTTTAAAAAAAAAAAACTTTGACTTTTGTGGTTATGTTTATTTTTGAGTATGACTTGAGAACTTGATTTGAATTGATTGTGGATTGTGATGCTTGACTGGTTGCATTTATTCAAGTGTTGTTATATGGTGTTTCTCATGAAAGACTAACCAATTTTCTGTGGATGCGAGAGTCTGGTTGTTTTATTAATCTTTATGAGTTAGCCATATTGCTTGAAAAATGTTTTGCAGGTCAAAGATTGTTCAAATCTTCAAGAAAGTTTTGTCACCATCAAAAAGGGGAGATTGTTGGAGAAATCTTTCCCGAATATTTTGAAGCGACAAAACGTTTCTTTCAGTCTAAGTCTGGATGTTCGGAGACCGTCAGTTTAAAGTCTGAAGACTTTGTACTCCCGAGACCCAAGACTCAAGACCCAAGACTCAAGACTCAAGACTTAAGACTCAAGACTCAAGACTTAAGTATATTCTCACTGACAGTCTTTCTAATCCAGTGTCGAAGGAAATCTAAAGCCGAGGTATATGGTTGAGGATTCGATCCAATCCTCTGGAATAGATTCTTTGGTTGGATAATCATTTCGGATTCTTTCATTCTTATCTAAGATCGATTGAAGATCCGATGGTCGACGAAATAATCTTGGAATGTTCTATTCATGGAAACCAAGATCTGATTGTATGGGCGAACGAGTTGATGGGCTATCATCGATTCCTTAAATAGCTCGGATGATCTTCTTGATTGATTCCGTCAACGGGTAGATTGGAGGAATTCCTTTGGTAAGTGCCAACGGCTATGATGGCATAAAGGAGTATAAAAGGAAGACTTTCTAGTTGTTTTAAGTGAGTGATCGGTAGAAAAATTCCAGAGTCTGAAGAACCTTGATTGTTAGTTGAGACAGTTCGAGCGAAATTGTATACACAGAGAGTGTTTATATTTGGTGACACCTTGAGCGAGTGTGGTAGATCATCTACACCTAGAATTCAAGGAAGATCAACACTGTAATAGCTCTTTGATTATAGTGGAATCCAGCCAATGGGCTGTCAGTGCAGAAGAGTGGACGTAGGCTTGGAACAAGCCAAACCACTATAAACCGCGTGTTTAATTCTCTCTTTCCTTGCTCAGTCTTACATTGATTATTATTCTTTGCAAATCCTTCAACTGTCTAAGTATTGCGCAAGTATACAGAAATTATCAAAGAAAAATCTTTGTATACCTATTCACCCCCCTCTAGGTACTCATACTAGTAATATCATTGATAATGTGAGGTGGCATGAGAATAAAGGGAGAAAAATTGTCAAAAAAATCATAAATTTATTGTACTTTTGACAATTCAATTTTCAACCTTTTAATTGTGTTAATTAAGTCTTAAAAATTTTCAATTTTATCAATTAAGTCTATTCGAACAATTTTAACTAGAAATCGCTAATGTGAAATTTAACAGTCCTATGTGACACGATTAGCTTTGACAAGTACAATTTTTAATAATATTTCAATATTTTTTTTAGATATTTTATTTTATTTTTTCTTTTCTTCTCTTTACATGCTTTACTTTTTCCCCTTTTTCTTCTCTCTCTCTGGCTTTTTCCCTTTTTCCCTCCACTGGCCATCATCGAGCCTTATCGATGCTTGTTAAAGATCACCAGCCCAAGCTTGGGCATCCCTTACCCTACATTAGCAAGGGTAGCCGACTTGGCGAGGGCTTCCTTGCCTAGGCCCAAGCATCCCTCGCCTGAGGTTGACGAGGGCAGCCCTTTGCCAGATCGGGCGACGGGATGATCTTTTGGTGCTTGGTAATGATTTGGTGACCTTTTGCCTAGAAACACAACCTAGTAATCACATTGAACAAAATATTTAGAAGAATGAATATCATGCAATAAGAGATAAGAGTCGGTTGATAACATTAAGTAATTCATATGCAGGTTCCCGTGAAACTTCGAAAGGATTCATCTGATCATGATGCTTTGAAGATGGTGGTTGCCAAGGGAATGAGAAGAGAGGTAATTGTTATGTGCAGAAGTCGATATATGGAGACAACACATTCTAACATTACCAACATGGAAACTGTTTTAGGTAGCAAGAGCAATAACAGGGCTTGGTGAAGGAAGAGTTACAGTAAATCTGAAATTGTTGGACATAGCAATAAAACTCCACTATATCAAAAACCTTCAAGCAATATGCGGAAGCCAAGTCGAATGTGACTCTCCGCCTCCACTCTACGTCAATTCCTTTCCAGGTTCATCGGGGATTGGCGTGTCCTTTGTGTAAGTAGTCATGCACTAGCATATACCATGAGAAAGATGAACTAAGTTGGGATGCCAAGAAATTTTCATCATTCAATGCGTGGTTGGGAAACCTATATAACAAGAGGGGATCGACTTACCTTCTATGCAGATCCAAAACCACCCTGCCCGAGCTTGCTGCGGAAGGATAAATTCGTTTGTAGCTTCAGTGATAGTGCTTGATTTCAAAGAAGCGTCGATATGTGTTTCTTCTTCCTTGGTTGCGGACGTTTTGCACGTCTGGGATTCCTCAAATTATGTCGAACTTGAAGCAACACTGGCAAGTACTCCACACCCGCTTCTTTCTGCTGTCGAGGCAGTCGTACAATGCGTAGAATGAAATCAAAGCAATCATCAAATGCTTCTCTTTTCTGTCAGACCAGGTACCAAATTTCTATGCTCAATTCGAAACTAGTTTTTGTCTTCCTTGAAGGATCATTGTTGCCTTTGCATTTGGAATATATGATCTTATTAATAGATGCTCTTAGTTTTGGTCTCAATGTGAATGAGGTTACATTTATGTTCTATTCGACTCAGATGTTAAGATGATATCAGAATAGGAGGATTGAGTTCAAAGCTTCGGAGACTTCTACTAGTGTCTATTGTTATAACTTTATGAGCTTACCCTTAGGCCGAATTTCAGCTTGTGCGAGAGGGGAACTGTTAGACTTTTTAAATATTATACCATGCATTTATCTGACATCTTTCGGTTTTCAGAACGGTTTGACAAAAATTTTCATCGGTTTACTCCTCTTAGTATGAATATGTATGTCAGATCACGAGAATAACCTAAATTGGACTACATTTTTAATCTCTAAGGGAATTATCAACGTTAACTAAAAAAGAAGCATCGTGCAATTTGCAGTTTCCAAATCATACCAAACATCATGAACATAGTGTTGGAATTCCAGTCCCCAATACTTGCATAAACTACTAGTGTTTTAAAGAGAATTTGTTATATAACTAATTTAGGGCAAGAGAACGGCAAAACTAGCGGCCTTCGACCTCCGAAATCGTAACGTCATTCACAGAAGTCGTCCCGTCGCTTGACGATAGATTCGCGCCATGGTACTTGCTCTTGAAAACGTATGCCGGTCGTTTCGGGGATGCAAGAGCCACATCGTTATTTGCCAACATGAGCACAACGGCAGACATGTTCGGCCTATCGTCCGCGAATTCTTGCACGCACAAAAGACCAATCTGGATGCACCTCAAGGCCTCCTCTTTGGAGCATGAATCACCCATCGACTCGTCGATAAAGTCCTTGCAGTTTCCTTCTTTCCATAGCTCCCCATGCCTGCGATTGTGTAGTGAACAAGCGAGTATTTCAGGCCATGTATTATGTCTGTGTCCAGTCCTGCCTCTTGTACTTATTTAAGAGTTCAGCACTTACATGGCCTACCAAATTGGAAGATGGATTTTCATGGTAATATGCACTGTTCCTTTTGCCACTTATGATCTCCAACAGCAAAACTCCGAAACTATAGACATCAGATTTTATCGAAAATATACCTCCCATTGCATACTCTGGTGACATGTACCCGCTGCCGCAAAAAAAATGAAGGAAGAAAAAGAGGTTTCGACTAATTAGTTGAGATGAGGCTTTGGACTCAATAACACATAAAGCATTGCGATAGTTAGAATGCTTACTATGTTCCAACTACACGATTTGTGTTTCCTTGGATTTGGTCCGCGCCGCATATCCTAGCCATACCAAAATCTGATATCTTTGGATTCATTGCTTTGTCCAGTAAGACATTGCTGGCCTTTAAGTCTCGGTGGATGATCCTGAGCCTCGAATCTTGGTGCAAGTACAATAGTCCTCGAGCCAATCCAGATGCGATTTCGAACCGCTTTCTCCAATCCAGCAACGATCTTCTCGTTTTGTCTGGACCAAGATCATGACATCAACAAACCATTGCTTTTCCGGAGTATTGTAGCTAGTGCGAGAGCAGAAAACGTACCGAAAAGGAAGGCATCCAAGCTTTTGTTTGGCAAATATTCGTAAATTAGCATTTTCTCGTCTTTTTCGACACAGCAGCCTAGTATTCTCACCAGGTTCCGGTGTTGGAGCTTTGCAATCAACCGGACTTCGTTTTTAAATTCTTCAACTCCTTGTCCTGAATGTTTCGATAGTCTTTTGACAGCTATTTCGGTTCCATTGTCCATAACGCCCTGTCAAATTGATTTCCACTTTGCAAGTCTGTATAATCGTTTTTTCTAGATAGCTTTTTTGTGTAATAGAAGTTTACCTTGTATACTGATCCAAAACCGCCTTGACCAAGCTTATTGAGGACGGAGAAATTGTTTGTTGCCGAAGCTATGGTGCTTAAGTCAAAGAGCGGCACATCTCTGTTTCCTCTGGGTTCATCATCGCAGTCTTTTACGGTCTGAGGGCCGTCGAGATATGTTGAATTTGTCCTCATATCACTCACTAGTGGATTATGGCTTCTGTGATCTGTTTCCGAAACAACCACACAAATGCCATTACAACCTTGGAGGAATTGTGAGATTCTTCATTCAGGAATTCATTTCATTAAACCGAATGAAAGTTTTAAGCTTAATAAGATCTTTCCAAACGTTTTTACAACTGTTTTCCCGGTAAATATATTGATGTATTGTATGATTTCATCTCTTGTATCCCGAAAATGGCCATGTGCTGGTTTAGGTTCGTTGTTGAAATACTGCAGTAAGATCTAAACTGGCATCATCATGCTCTCTTTGGCGATTCTTAGATTCGGAAATGATCAAATAAAAACATAGAAGTTATTCTTTAACTGACTTCCTACGGCTGGGAATAGTTCCAAGACTGAACCAACCAAAGTTTGTGTCCTTTATTAATTGGTGAAGAATTAATTTTAGCAGACAAATTAACCGGAAAATATAAATAAAGAGTGTACTGGTGTTGAGGACTAAGTGACACACCCTTTCTCTTCTTGATCACCAGGCAGTACGAGAAGGAGCCGGCGAGCAGTAGAGCTGTCAAAATCGAAACCAAAATTATTGCAGCCGACGTCTTTTGGTTGAGGGATCTTGTTTTCCTGTAACGAGCTGGAAGGAAAGTACAAACACAGTATTTCAGATTCAATGACCTCGAAAGTGCTTGTGCCAAGTATAGAATGAAAAGTTCTTTCGACCTCAACTTGAAACCAGACATTACCAAGCGGATCTCCAACGATACACAGTTTATGCGATGCAAAAGCTCGAACTTGGTTCCTAGAGTTGTAGATATGAATTTTTATGCTCATGAATTTAATCCATTTCGAAGCTCGATTCATCATTTGCTTGACAATGCTAATTTAATGAAACAAATGAGGTTGCAGGAGATGCATCGCATTAACAAAAGTAGTACTAGTGACATAAGTTACAGAAGCAGGAATACCTAACTCGATAGCATCGACCCGTACGAATAAATCTTGACCTAAATCTGCAAATGTTCTTGTATCGACTAAATTGCCGTTCCATATGAGGCACCCGGAACCTCCCGGGCTCTCACTGGCACGAGCATAAGCTGTGCAAGAGCAATCCCTCAGGCACTCCTCCTCGCACTCCTTCATGGTCAGGCTCATGTTGGCACGTGCTTTTGAAGTGTCCGGCACCTTTACATGTGCCACCTTCACGAATCCTTCCCCACTTCGACACACCGACACCCCTCCCTCCTTACGCACCCTGCCGATCCATCTCTAAGGTCCCAATCAGTCGGGGACTTGGGCTCGAACCCTGGCAGGCATGTGCACTCGAACTGGCCCGTATCGTATGGATTGCAGTTGCTGTTGGGTCCACACTTGCCGTAATAATCGCACTGGTCCTTTGGAGCGAACCAGAATTCTATCCACCGGTGGTCTCTGTCGTGCCATGTGGATCGTTGGAGTGACCCCGATTCGTTCACCACCATTCTGGTGATGATCGATGCGTCAATGACGCCATACATTATAGAAACCTCGTCTGGGTCATTTACAAAGCTTACGTTAAAGATGAAAGAATGAGTCATTTCAGGTATACCGCTCCACCGATCTCCAGTCCATGACCCAGCACGCCAATAGGATCCCCGTCCTTGTACAGAAGCAATTGAGTGTAGCCCGTTGGGTCGATCCTATAGGAGCAATTGCCAGGTGTTGGATCCTCTGGGGACTTCCATGATGTTAGGAACCGGTTCAAACCGGTTTTGCGGTTCAACCCGAGTTTCATGAAAGGAAGCATAGTGTCTGTTGGATAATCAAAGCTTTGCCATATCACCCTTTCGCTAAAATCTTGAACCAGGACTAGATTGCCTGAATCCATAAGCCGGGCTGTAGTAGAATAATTGGACAATGCAGAAGAAACATTTGTGGACCAAACAAGAAAGCTTCCATTCTCATGGAGCACCAACTTTCCATCAGAATCAATCGAAAGGGCTCCTGAAGTGCCATTGATTGGCCTCTCTCGGTTAGCAACCCAAACAATGGTTTGCTCAGAAACATGGTAATACCAAATTCCGACATAACGGTGGCTAGAATTACCTGGGCTGAAGAAACCGAGAGCGAACTTTTTACCGCTGGAGACCAAGAGATTGCCATCTCTGATAGTATTGTTTTGGCCTAGGATGTCCAAGCCAGTGCTTCCCTGAAGTAGAAAAAGAAGAAGCAGGGCATATACTGACCCCTTTTCTGTGTTCATGCTGTCTTTTTATCGAGGATACAGTGGTATGATTCTGAGACAACAGAAGTGACTGAGTAATGATACCTCAAATACCAGTGTAGTTTTTTTTTTTTTTTTTTTTGTTCAACCACGGAGTGTAGTTGAGGTCTTAATTAGTGGGGACCCACCTTTCCCATCAATTTAAGCAAAGTGATTGTCACCTTTTCGATCCCCAAATGGAGTGCAAGCCGTGATGCCGATGTTGTCCTTTCTAAGCTTCATACTCTTCTTGGTCGATATTTCTCGATCGTGAAACAATAAATTAATTCCACCTTCATGTAAATTGAAGTAATGGTCACGCACCCTGGGGACTCGCCTCACCTTTCCCTTCCCAGCTGCCTTATCGCTTTAATTAATGTTGCTTGAGGTGTATTTGCTTCCCCATTGAATCGGTTCCAGGTGAATAAACAGGGCTCTTAATTATCATCACTCCGCCCTTCCTGCAGAGAACTTGACATTTCAGACTGTTGGGACAGAGATGGATACCTTGTCATTTCCATTGACAGAGATTTTAACATAGAAACAGTCAGTCGAGCCTGAAAATTCATTATCCTAATGTCACTGCGGAAACTGAGGAAAAAATAATAATCCATTTCTAGGTCTTTATTCAAGGCTAGAGTCAAACTGCCATTTAATCCTTTTCAGATTCATCCTTTACGCATAGCTAGTATTCTCTGTTTTCTTATGACAGAACTAAGCTACAATATTAAGATGATTCTTTTGATTTGATCACTCTGCAATATACGAAACCTCTTCACTGTTTGTGCTTCTAATTTACAGATGCAAAGAGGCTTGTTTCCCTTGTCAATGTCAACAGCTTTTAGAATTTTCTGGTCAAAAAAACCTTTCAAGTGCCATAACTTGACACAAAAATATACTTAAGTGCCATAACTACTTAAGTGCCACATTTTATTAAAAACGGATCACTTAAGTGCTACTCCAGAAAAGTCGGCCAAAATGCCGATGTGGCATTTTTCCGGGCGAAGCAAATGCAAAACGATACCGTTTTGTACGCTAACGTGGCAAAATAATGCAAAAATAACGTCGTTTTGAGCTGACATAGAAAAAATATATAAAAATGAATTAAAAACAATTTTAAAATTAAATTTACTTAATTTTTTAAATAATAATTTTAAAAATAAAAAATTTAAAAAAAAAGGAGAGGGGGGGGCGCCGCCCCGTCGTCGCTAGGAAGGGCTGATGACAAAGGGGGGAGGGTCAGTCGGGGTCGCCGGGCCCTAGCTAGGGGCCAACAACCCTGGCCGACTGGCGGTGAGGGCTCGCAAGCCCTTGCCTAGATTCGGTGAGGGACGACGGCCCTTGCTTGGCCGAGCAGAGGGTCGCCGCCTGCCGGGGCGACTCCAGGCGGGCGGCGGCCCTTGGCCCAACCAGGCTAGGGCCGCTGATCCTCGCCACTCGCCACAGATTTAGGCGAGGGTCGATGGCCCTTGCCCAGTCGAGCCAAGGGCCGTTGCCCACTGGGGGTCGATCCGGTGGGCGGCGGCCCTTGGCCCGGCGGGGCGAGGGCCGCCGCCCTTGCTGGATCTCGACCGAGGTTGCCGACCCCTAGCCAAGGCCGGCGATCTCAGCCGACCCTCTCCCCTCCATCGTTAGCCCTTCTTGACGACAGCGGGGAGGTGGCGGCGGTGGCTAAGGGCCAAGCCACCGCACCCACCCTCCTTTTTTTCTTTTTTAATTTTTAAAATTTTAAAATCATTATTTTTTTAATATGTTAACTAAATTTAATTTTAAAATAATTATTTTTTAATATTTTAACTAAATTTAATTAATTTTTATATAATTTTTTTACAACGTCGTTTTTGGCCATGTAAGCGTACAAAACGGCGTCTTTTCACACTCGTTTCGCCGGAAAAATGCCACATATGCAATTTGGCCGGACTGTCACTCAAGTAATTCATTTTGCTCCGATTTTGGCACTTAAGTGTATTTTTCATAAGTTGTGACATTTAAGTGTCTATTTTTGTCAAGTTATGGCACTCCAAGGTCTTTTTGCTGAATTTTCTGAAATCTCAAGAGTGAATGTGTTTCAATGGGGTGAGTATCTGACCATTATTGTGCCTATCATCAGCAATTTGCAATATTGTCAAAATGATAGCAAGCTATTATGGATTGCCAGTCTACCCTACAAAGAATTAATCTTGGCAGACTGAATTAAAGTCACTAAGTTTAGACTAGTGCGACAGAAATTGGCATAAACTCTGTGTAACATGACCTGATTTGAATTTTGTACACTCACTTGTTTCAGATCACCAAATTCATGATCCAAGTGACCATGCCTGATGCTCGTGCAATTGAAAAAGCACTAACATATATTTGATCCTGCTGACTAGAACAAAGCTTACCCAAGACATTGATCACTCGGTCATCCATCGGCCCCGTCCGGAAGGGACACTTTCCCCGTTCATTAGATGACTTCGACCGCCGTTTCACGAGCGAGGCTAGACATTGAACATTGTTCAATCATAGATCAAGAAGTCTGACCCGTAAAAGAGAAAAGGATAGGTCAAGAGAAAAGACAAACGATGGTTTCTCTTGGCCATGCGAGGTGGCGTGAGAAGACGGCAACCCCATGGAACAGACTTCACAATCTATCAACGGTTGTTCGTTTACTCAGTTGTCTATTTGGTCATTTATTTGTTTATTGTCGCCTTGATATGTCACTAGCACAAGCGGGTGTCATGTAGTTCTTGAAGGGTAGATGAAAAGGTGACTTGAGGAAACCCTGACCAAGTAGCCAGTGCTTCTCACCAAAAATGGTGGCAGAAAGTGATAAGGAAAGGAATTTGGATCCCTCGGATGTGAGGCTCGAGAGAAGAGAGATTAGTACACTTTCCTCGACATTAGTCTCGGTGCATTACTATGCTGATGTGAGTTTGAGGCTTCAAAATCAATTTATGCAATATTTTCAAGTCCCTTTTGTGCAAAGCTACACAATGTACTTTGCATCGTAATTACATTCAGAGTTTAACATACATATGTACTACGCAAATCTTTTTAGAAGTGCCTTTTTTGGAAAAAGAAAAAAAGAAAAAATGAAAGGAAAGTGCATTACAAGTTCAAAAACTTATTACGAGTGTGCAATTGAATTATAAAATTTTCAAAAAGTGTAATAAAATCCTATTATCTATCACGAAGGTATAATTAAATCTTAAAAATTTCAAAAAATGTAATAAAATGTAAAGATTTTATTGGATCAATTTGACAAGTTTTAGGACTTGGTTATACTTTTTGAAGGTTGTAGGACTTTTGTACTTTGTGATAAGTTTTAGGATTTAATTACACTTTTTGAAAGTTTTAGGACTCATTTGTCATTTCGTAATAAGTTTTAAAAATTTCAATGCACTTATCTTTTAAAAAAATTGTAAACTTATTTATAACATATTGACCGTAGTAATCCCAACATCATAAATAGAAGCTGAAACAATGCCATTACTAGACAATGCATTTGCTCCATGGTAGCTGATTTGTGATAGCATGAATTTTTAGAATTTGTTTTCAATTAAATAAATCAGGTCTTTCATCGATGTGCCAATAGTACTACCCTTTCAGCTGATCACTCATGAGATAACTAGACTATATGGGGAAGTCATTAAGGGATTTTGATGCAATAGACTTGAGAATTGATTTCTTGACTGTGTTGATCTGTAAGGGTCATTACGATACTGTTGAAATCGATCAGAGACTGGAGATAAGTCGATTTGATTGAGATATGTGATCAGAATATGGGTGATTTCACTTAATTGCAAAATACTCGTCGAGCGGCACTAGATCGATTTTTCTATCGTTTTGGTACCCGGTGTCCATAATTGAAACATTTAGATTTTCATGACAACCGGAGGTCGCTAATGTCGAAGATGTATATTGTGACTTTCGAGATAAATCAATCACGGGTCAATTGCACTAAAAATTCCTAAAAATTACCTAGTAGACTAGATTATACTAAAATTGCATCGGATTGAAATTAACCGCGGATTTGAATTCAATTTTAGAAATTAAAACTTCTGTCGTGTCACAAATCATTTTAGGAATGTCGACTCATCTTCCGAAATTTTTCTGGAGATTTCGAGATTTTTGCAGAAAATCATTTCGAACGTTGCGAAAAATTAGCGGAAATTTAGATGGGCCAAATTAAAGGAAATTTGGACTTTTAAGCCGAGCCTTTGAGTGCCGGGGATTTATAGAAAATTGTTCGGGATTTTTCTCCATTGAAATTGGATCACAATTTGGGAAATTGAGTGATGAAATTAAACCTAAAGTGGTGGAATTCGTATGCCATTTTGGAGGCTATATTTTTGGCATTAATTTGAGCTCTTTATGGATTTAATTTGCTAGAAAGAAATAGGGGGACAAGCCATTAATTGAGTGGATAATTTGTGGACTTTGCTTCCCCTTTTCCTTTGTTCCAATCCCCTTGGTCAAGGAAGACAGCTGCTTCCCACCGTTGCCACTCCTTTTCATTTCTTTTGGTGTAGCTCCTTCCACGTTAATCCTCTCTCTTCTTGCTTGGTCAAACCTCACCGCAAAGCCTCCCCATCGAAGACTTCATCCTCACCCATCAAAGCCATCACCTGTCTCGATTTCCCCCTCCTCGTGTTTCCTTTCCGCTCAGTCACCTCCCCAGCTTCACTGCCTTCGTCCGCGTGGTCTTCAGCAGCAACGACACTCGTATGTTTTCGGCCCAGTTGAAGTCTTCGAGCCCAGCAGCTACTTCTCCTTTTAGCTAGTGAAGCCACACGCGTCCGACGCCAAGTCCACCGAAGGCCCACGCTACCGCTCGTCTACTCCACTTTCACTTGTCCTCCTTTTAGCTGCACGAAACCAATGCCAGCTTCATCGATTTCTTCAATCTCTACCGAGTCAACTAGCAATGTTTTCTCCCCAAGGTTGACTCCTCTACCACTCATCCAGCATTGACTGAAGCCACCAACCTGCTTCAGTTGCCACGTTCAGCCGAGTCCAATGGTCTTCAGCCCACGCGAGTAGTAGCAATTCACGCAAATTTTCGTGGCCCAATAGAGGCCTTTGCTGCTTATTTGATTGGCCCAAGTCTTCAGCAAGCTTCAGCCCATTCCAGCCAATTTGGTCTTGTTGCGCTAGCCCACGAAGCGTTCTGCTCCATCCAGTGTCTTGGGCCCGTGTCTTCTGCCCATTTGTGAGCCAAGGCCAGCCCATTTGAAGCCCATTCTCAGCCCATTCCTAGCTCACTTGGAGCCTAAGAAGCAGACCCAAGCCCAAGTCTAAGCCCAGAAATTTCTGTGGGCCTGCAAGACTTTTGGCCCGGTCCGAGTGTCCGTTGACGCCGCAAAAATTCAAAATTCGACCACCGTTGCACTGCCATCGTGGTGTTCTAATCTTCACATTAAACAAGTGAGTTTCACTCACTAATCCTCACTTAATCAGTTAATTATGCTTATGTGTTGATTAGTTTATGTTAAGATGAATTAGGTGGTTAGTTAGTGCCATTAGCGAGTATACACGTGCTATTATTTATTTAAAGAACCTTGAAATTTTTATGGTTCGTTTCGGCATCCAATTAGGCATTATGGGCCCAAATTGGATTTATTGCATTTATTTAATATTTTCCATAATTAATTAATTAATTAATTAATTAATTTCCGAAAATTCAACCGAGATGGCCGGTGATCGGAATTTTGTGCTGATTGCAGTGATGTTTTCTATTTATTTAATTGAGCATTGGATTATGAAAATTGAGTGAATTGGCAATTATGTGGGGATTTATCCCAAAATTGAAAAATGTTAGTATTTGAGTGGGAAATAACCATGAAAGGTTGTGAGTGGACTTAGAAAACCGCCGAAGTAAGATTGTGCCATTTGGACCGTGATTCGCCACCAAATTGGAATCGGTCGTGAGGACCATGATTTACCACCTAATAAAGATTGTGCCCACAGGACTGTGATTCACCACTTGATAGAGGTTGTGCCTAATAGGGTCATGATTTGCCACCTATTAAAGGTTGTGCCCGCTGGGCTGTGCTTACCACCTAAGATAGATTGTGTCTTTTGGACTGTGATTTATAGTTGAGAATTTTATAGACTCTGCTCGTTGAGCCATGATTGAGAATTGAGATGGAATAGTTGAAATGACTGGAGAGTGGTCTTGATGACATGTAATCGATTGAGTCGATTGATGGTTAAGTCGATCTGATTGATTGGATGATATGATTGTTAGTATCTATTATTTGAGCTAACTTGTAGGAAGGAAACTAAGATCAAGGTAAGCCATCTGACTCGTGATTGTGCTTAGATAGCCCCTAGAGCATATTTACTTCCTAATCATGTCTTAGGGAGTAGAACTCACTAAGACATTGTCTCACTGGTTATTGTATAACCATTTTCAGGTCCTTAAATGATGTTGGTGGAGGACCAGAAGTCCCGGAGTTTGGGGAAGTGAAGGAAACATAATCAGCAACTCTGTCTGACTCGCTAGTCATAGGACGATTCTTTTTTGATTAAGCCGATATTTTTGTATGCGACCTGATGTTATAAATAAACCTGTGTATTTATAAAAGGTTGGTTTTGGTTTGAAAAAATTATGGCCCTACTTTCCTATTTCATTGTTTTATTGTCTGAAGATTATTTATATGCTTTCGCATGCGTACTAAAATGAATGGGTCAGCAATGCGTCTTGGGATATCGTTATTATACGACCAAGCAGGGATGGGCATGTACTCGGAGGGTCGGGATGTGACATGATTCCTAGATGGAAGCAACACACTAGCATTCCCCAACATGAACATAGACCGTAGGCATTAGATGGGAACTCTTGCAAGCACAAGGCACAGATCTGAATTCACCTTGAAGCCTCCTCTCCTAACACAAATTGCGAATCGACTAGTCAACAATGTTTAGGCATTTTCCTCCTTTTCATAGCTCCCATACCTATGAGCCAGTGATGTGTTAAATTATGTCTTGAATGTGAGTCTATACACATTTGACATGGTAAAAGTATATAGAACATGACCTGGTTGAAGTATTGCTTGTATTTTGGATGTCTTCTAAGTTGGACTTTATCTCCAAGCAAATTCAAGGGAGTTCAAAATTTGATGAAGTCTATCTTGGATTAGAAAAAAAAAAAAGATATTGCGGTATTCTAGTTTGAGTTCGCAAGTCACGTAAGAACATTAAAAAAAAAAAGTTCTGCTTAATTATTACACATTAGAGCATTTCAACCGACGATGAATGAAATCCAAGCTTTTGTTAGGCAGATACTTGCAAATTAATAGATTCTCAACTTCTCCAATGTAGTGCCCTAGAATTTTCACCACACTCCAAAGATGGAGTTTTGCAGTCAACGTAACTTCAATCTTATACTACTCGATCCCTTGTCCAGAAAATTTGAGAAGCCTTTTAACTGCCATTTCCATTCCATGTTTGTCACACCCTATAAAAGCAAATCAACATATGATTCATTAAAGTAAAATGATGGGGGTACCAATAAAGGTGTGTTTGATAACAATTCTATTTCTAGAAATAATTCTGTTCAATTTTTTTTTCCAATTCTATTCCATTAAATGAATTTGACTAAAAGAACGCGTTTGGTATTTGATTCTTCAAATAGCAAAAGAATATTTCAACCTTCAATTTTTTTTTTTTCATGTGAGGAATTTTTTTAAAAATTTTAAATAATTTTAAAGAATTTTTAATTTTTTTTGAATATTTCTTTTTTTTCCCTTCCTTCTTCTTTCTCTTCTAGCCAGTTGCTGGGCCTTGGCATATACTAATTCTGTTTTCATACTGTCTTTTTGTTAGAGGATGCTATGGTATGATGTCTAAGTCAACGTAAGTGACTGAGTGAACAATACCACAAATATCACGGAGTGTGGTCAAGGTCTTAATTAGTGAGGATCCACCTTTCTCATGAATTTAAGCAAGTAGTTGTAATTTTTTGTCCACCATGTAAACGTAAAGCTTGATATTTTCAATCAATGTGTCTCAAGCATCAAACAAGAAAATAATTCCTACCTCATGTATATTCAAGGAAATTTGCAACAGCAGTCTATTATATCTAATATAAATGTAAACTTTTCTCCTAAGCACAAGAGTTACTTCTAGCTCATACACAACACGATTTAGCCTTTAGGTGTCATCTATCTACCGATACAGGAAGCATCTCAATTTCTCAAGTTGAGTAGTACTGCAGTGGACTTGTGGTGGCATGTGGCTAGCGAGCTTCAATAGCAGTAATTGTAACTCTGTTAACAGAACATGTTTGGGTGCATGCCTACTGAATATTTCCATTATAGTCACTCTCGTCGATGAATGCGGGCTGTTTCTGTTATTATTTTTTTTTTGTGATCCCACATTTTAGACCCACATTTTCTCTTAAAGTTGCGACTATTCAACATAAAATTTTTTCCACGCTTCGTACCCTTTCATGACAACTGCCCATTTGGTAACCGTCTTGATGGGAGACGGGATAGAAAAGTGAATGTACGTTCATTTCTGACCGGTGATGACAAGATCTAACATAAACTCTCATATTTGGAATACACCATCAGTACGTGAGGGAATTTGGTTAGTAGCGTGTCCCCAATTTTGTTTGATTTCAGGTTTTTCTGACGAACGCGAACAAGAACAATGGCATGAGGTTTGTCTTCAATTGATCCTAGCTTCCGTATATGAATTTTTACGTCTAACATTTGGTATCAGAGCATGTTAAAGGTCTCTGCCTTGTTTTGTTGTATCTTTGTGTGTTTTCGATGTATTTTTGGCCATTTTTTTGGGATGAACAGTAACTTGAAGTTTTGAGGCCAAGAGAGATTCGCCGATTCCCGGCAAAATCCACACGACCCACTCCTTGATTTCGGACCCATATGGTCGCACTACCATGATGAACATTAGCCATGAGTTTTTCTGATATATTGGTGTTCGCCAGAGGCTAATTGGACGGCGGAAGTCGCAGTGGTTGAGAATTTGTGTTTTTAGGAATTTTCTTATGATTTAGGGCTTATTTCTTCATCATTTTCGCCGAAACTTAAACCCATGTAGTCGCGCCGGCATGCTTTTCAAAACCCATAATTTATTTCGGTTTGAGATGGCTGCCGGAGAAGAAATGGGGTTGAAATCGCGGCTGAAAATGGCGAAAAACCGATGGAAAAGCTTTTGTTTGTGTGGGGAAGAAGGTGCATGGGGTCCACGCACGCGCTGCAGTTACAAGCGCGTGGAACCCACGAACCACGCGCACCAACCGTTGGCGCGTGGGCTCACACGCGCGGAACTACCCGCGGCAGTTGCAGGCGCATGAGCGGTGGATAGGGTGAGTGCTCAGCACGTGCCTGTGCGCTAGATGCGTGCGTGCTCGGCATGCACTTGTCGACCCCTCACCCATGGCTCCTTTTACACTTTTGCCCCAAATTTTTTCATATTTTTACAATCTTACCCTTGGCCAAATTTATTTATTTACTATTCTGCCCATGATGTATTTATTTATTATGTCATTTCATGCATTTTTATGAGTATTTTATGCATGAAATTAAATGTTCAATGGTCCTAATATTTAATTAATTAGAGAGTGGCCACAACATCTTTAATTAATTTAAATTATATATTAAAAGCCTCCGGATCATATTAAGAAATTGACATTAATTGTAATTAATTATATTAATATGATGAATTTTATCCCACATGAATTTTTATTATATTAATATGATTAATTAGGATGAAATATCATATTTTTTTTAATTTACGCATAGGGATTAAGAAAAGACATATAATATTGTAGTTTTTCTATGAAGTAGTTATGAATCTATTTAAATTAAAAACTTAGCCCACAGTAGTTTTTATATTATGTGATTCATATTGTGATATGTTTACATTGGTAAAACATGATTTATTTATATTTGTCTCAAATTTTGTGACATAAGCATGATTATTTGATATGCAGTTTCGCAACCTGTGAATTTCTCTGAATTTAAGTTTGATGTTCCAATACTGAGTGGTGAGAACTATAAAGTTTGGAAGGAGTCAGTTCTTCTTCAATTGGGGTGGATGGACATTGATTATGTTATAAGAAAAGACGAACCACCTGCTCCTACTGATTCGAGCACTTAAGCTGAGATGGCTCTTTATAACCAATGGAGCGGTCCAACCGCATTTGTGCGATGTTTATAAGAGTTAAAATATCTCATAGTATTCGTGGTTCGGTTGCTCCGCATAACAATGCTAAGGCTTTATTGGAGGCCATAGATGTGCAGTTTGAGAGTTCTGAGAAGGCATATGCCATGACCCTAATTATGAAGTTTTCATCAGTGAAGCTTACTAGTGTTAGAGGTGTGCGTGGGCACATTATGCAAATGAGGGACATTACAGCTTAGCTTAAGAAACTCGAGGTTGAGATATCTGAATATTTTCTTGTGTATTATATTATGAACACTCTCCCACAACAGTATGCACATTTCAAAATCTCTTATAACACACATAAAAATAAATTGTCAATTAATGAACTCATGACCATGTGTGTTTAAGAGGAAGAAATACTGATTATGGAATTGGGAGAAAGTGCTCATTTGGCAATACAAGGAAAGGATAAGGGCTATGGCAAGTATAAGGGAAAAGGTAAAATACCTCCCTAAACTGACATTAAGAAATAATCCAAATGTTTCTTCTGTAAGCAGAAGGGGTATATAAGGAAGGATTATGTCAAATTTAAGGCCTAGCTTGAGAAGAAAGGTAATCCAATCTCTTGTGTTTGTTATGAATTTAATATGACTGATGTAAGTCACAACACTTGGTGGATTGATTCTGGATCTACAATCCATATTTTGAATTCATTGCAGGATTTTCAAAACCACAGGAAGCCAGTGGGAAGTGAACAAAGCATTTATTCAGGAAACAAGATGCGCTCACATGTGGAAGTTATTGAGACATATAGACTAGTTCTCAATAGTGATTTTGTTTTAAATTTGGAAAAGACCTTTTATGTTCCTAGTTTTTCTAGAAACTTAATTTTAGTTTCAAGACTTGTACCTTTGGGATACTCCTTTAACTTTTCAGATTCAAACTTATGTTTATCATTTAAATCTGAAATTGTCGGCAGTGGTATTTTGTCTTATGGTCTTTTTCAAATTAATTTACAAGACAATACCTATTATGATGCAATGCATGTTCATGATAAAGCTGATATGAAATGATGTGTTGTGAAAGAACATTCCTTTATGTTGTGGCACCGGAGATTGGGACATATCTCCATAGAAAGAATTAAGTGATTAGTAAATGATGGAGTACTCAATACTTTAGATTTTACTGATTGTGATACTTATGTGGACTGCATAAAGGGAAAGCAGACTAACAAAACAAAAAAAGGTGCTAAGAGGAGTACACAAATATTAGAAATCATATACACAGATATTTGTAGTCCAGATATGGACTTATGTGGTAAAAAATACTTCATCTCTTTTATAGATGATTACTCACATTACATGTATGTCTATTTGATTCATAATAAGTATGAAGCATTAGATGCCTTTAAGGTATTTAAGGCGGAAGTAGAGAAACAATGCAATAAGTAAATTAAGATCGTGAGATCAGATAGAGGTGGAGAATTCTATGGTAGATACACTGAAGATGGACAAGCACCTGGTCCATTTGTAGGGTTTCTTCAAGAGCATGGGATAGTTGCCCAATATACTATGCCTGGTTCTCCGGACCAAAACGGCATAGCGGAAAGAAGAAACCGGATCTTATTGGACATGGTGCATAGTATGCTTAGCAGCTCCAAACTTCCTAAATTCTTATAGACTGAAGCACTTAAGATGACAGTATGCATATTAAACCGAGTTTTGACAAAGGCTGTCCCAAAGATACCTTTTGAGTTATTTAAGGGTTGTAAACCGAGTTAACATCATGTGCGCGTTTAGGGATACCTGTCTGAAGTGAGAGTTTATAATCCACAAGAAAAGAAGTTGGACCCAAGGACCATAAGTGATTATTTCATTGGATATGCCGAAAGGTATAAGAGATACATGTTTTATTGTCCATCTCATACTACTAGGATTGTGGAATCAATAAACGCTAAATTTCTTGAAAATGACTTGATTAGTGGGAGTGATCAATCGAATGACCTTGTTCTTAAGAAAGATCATTCAGACACTCAACCTTCCACCTCAAGTTTAAGGTTAGTTATTGCTTATAATGCCCATTTAGTTCAGCCGGCTATTGAACAACTAATCGTTGAAGTTTCACAACTTGCTGATATTGATCTAGTGGATCCAATTGTTCAGTAATTACTAGAAACTGTTGAACAATAGGTTGAGCAACACGCTCCTCAAAAGAATGTTAATGCAACATTGAGAAGATCTGCTAGAATAAAGAAATCGACTATTCCTAGTGATTATATTGTATATTTACAAGAGTTTGACTACAACATTGGAGCTGAGAATGATCCCGAAATGTTTTCACAAGTTATGGATAATGATAAATCCAATTTGTGGTACAATGCCATGAAGGAAGAGATAAGTTCTATGGCATCTAACAAAGTCTGGGATTTGGTTGAGTTACTTGATGATGCGAAGGCCATTGGTTGTAAATGAGTCTTCAAAACTAATAAGGATTCATTGGGTAACATTGAAAGATATAAAACTAGACTTGTTACTAAATGATTCACTCAAAAGGAAGGAATCGATTACACGGAGACTTTTTCTCCTATATCTAAGAAAGATTCTCTTCATATTGTCTTGGCAATGGTTGCCCATTTTGATATGAAATTACATCAGATGGATGTGAAAACGGCGTTCCTCAATGGAGAACTAGAGGAGGAGGTTTACATGAAATAACCTGAAGGATTCTCCTTTAGTAAAGGTGAGCATTTGGTGCAAGTTTAAGAAATCTATATATGGCTTAAAATAAGCATCCCGCCAATGGTACTTAAGGTTTTATGATGTCATCTTTTCATTTGGTTTTATAGAGAATGTCATGGATCAATGTATATACCAGAAGGTCAGTGAGAGCAAAATTTGTTTCCTTGTGCTGTATGTGGATGATATACTACTTGTAACCAATGATAAGGGATTGCTATATTGGGTGAAACAATTCGTTTCAAAGAGTTTTGACATGAATGATATGGGTGAGACATCTTATGTCATTGGCATTAAGATCCATAGAAATAGACCTCGAGGAATTTTAGGACTATCTCAAGAAACCTATATCAATAAGGTCCTAGAGAGATTTCAGATGAAAGATTGTTCACCAAGTATAGCACCCATTGTGAAGGGTGACAAGTTCAATTTGAACCAATGCCCGAAGAATGATTTAAAAAAGGGAATACATGTAAAACATTCCATATGTTTCTGCTGTTGGAAGCTTGATATATGCTCAGGTTTGCATTCAACTTGACATCGCTTTTGTTGTGGGAATGTTGGGAAGATATCAGAGTAATCCAAGTTTAGACCACTGGAGAGCTATAAAGAAAGTGATAAGATAACTACAAGGTACCAAAGACTATATGCTTATGTATAGACGGACGGACAACCTGGAAGTGGTCAGTTATTCGGATGCGGACTTCGCGGGTTGCGTTGATTCACGAAAATCAACATCTGTATACATTTTTATGTTAGCTGGCGGAGCCGTGTCATGGAGAAGCGCCAAGCAGACTTTGATTGCTACTTTCACTATGGAGGCTGAGTTTGTTTCTTGTTTTGAGGCTACCTCATATGGTGTATGGTTGAAGAGTTTCATTGCTAGGCTTAGAATTGTTGATTCAATTTCTAGGCCATTAAGAATATATTGTGACAATTCAGTTGCAGTTTTTATGGCTAAAAATGCCAAAAGTGGTAGTCGAAGTAAGCATATTGACATTAAGTATTTAGCCATAAGGGAACGTGTTAAGAAGAATAAAGTGGTCATTGAACACGTTAGCTGTCACGCCCCAACTCTCGATCACATGACCATCCTTCAAGTTTGGTCGATTTTATTATGCGATATCCCCAGGACTACATATCGCCGACCTTGTCCTTTTTAATAGCACATGCGGAAGCAGTTATAAAAATCCCCAGACAATAAAGCAATGGGATATACAAGTAGGGCTAGAAACCTGAACCTGAAAACCACATCCTTATGTACATATAAACACTTCAGGTCTAACATATATTCACATGCACACAAGGTCTAACAAGACAAGACAGGATCTCAATCCTCGTTTGGGTCGTACTCGGGGTTATCCTCGGGGTCCTCTTCCACGTACTCCTCTTCGGGTTCCTCAACAGGGATCTCCTCATCAGATTCATGCTCCTTAGGCTCCTCATTCAGGTCCTGAAATGGTTATTCAATAACCACCGAGACAACGTCTCAACAAGTTCTACCCCCTAAGACCCGATTAGTAAACTAATACACCTTAGGGTTGCCTATGCACAACATGAGTCAGAGGACTTACCTTGGCCTCAAATTCCACCTGCATATTAGCACAAATCAAATAGGCACCCAAGCAATAACATCACAGATCAAAGCATCGATCTAATCGACTTAATCGATTACACGCCAACAAGACCACTCACGGTCATTTCCATTCAATCAATCAATTCGCAACATCAAATCAAGGCAGTGATCAATCACATTGAATCACACTCAGATCGAATCATCAATCAATTGACCTAATCGATTACAAGTCAGTCGAATCATTTCTAGGTCATTCACTCCATCCCACATAACCTCCAATAGTACATTTAGTCACAGAGCTTTATCAATGCTCTCCGGCGTCGTTTTCGCCAAGGTGATATAAGTAACAGACGGTCTACGTGCGTTCTTTAAGGCGCCGTTTTCGCACAGTGATATTCCTCATCACCGAACCACGCCCATCATAGGTCACAAATCACTGACAGTCTACGTGCGTTCTTTAAGGCACCGTTTTCGCATAGTGATGTCTTTCATCACCGAACCACGCCTGTCACGATTCATAGGTAGTTTACATGCGTTCTTTAAGGCGCCGTTTTTGCACAATGATATCCTTAATCACCGAACCACACCTACCATAAGTCATAAACAGTTTACGTGCGTTTTTTAAGGCGTCGTTTTCACACAGTGATGTACTTTATCACCGAACCACGCTTGTCTATACTTCGTACTTGATCGGTCTCAGCCAATAGAATTCTCAGTTAGTTCTCATCACTCTCTCCACTTACAGCTCAACAAGGCATTACAATTGCTAACTAGCCATACTCGGCCATCTACCAATCAATAATTCAATTTCACTCAATTTCAATCAATTTAGGGTAAATCCCTAAAATATCACAATTTATTTAATTTCATATAACGTAGAGCTCAAATAAATTAACGGACTGCGCCACGACAATTAGCACGAAGTTCCGGTCGACGGTCACCTCAAAGCATTAATTTCCGGAAAATAATTTATTAATTAATTAATTTCGAAAAGTAATTAATAAATATTAAAATTCAATTTAGCTCAAAATAAAGCCTGATTAAATAAATGGACTTCACCACGGTCATCAACATAATATTCCGGTCATCGGCCATCCAAGTTGAATTTTCGAAAATAAATAAATAATTAATTTAATTCCAAAAAATAAATAAATAAACACAATAATTCCAATTTAGCACCATATGAAGCTCAATTAAATAAACGGTCTGCGCCACCATCATCAGCATAAAATTCCGGTCACTGGCCATCCCAGTTGAATTTATGGAAAATAAATAATTAAATAATTAATTTCAAAAATTACTATTTAATTCCTAAAAATTCCAATTAGGCCCGAATCGCTTAATTAACACCTGATAAGAGACGGGAAAAATCCCAAGAAGCATCCAATAAATACTACAGGCAATTCTCTATCTAATTACACTAATCACACAACTAATATGCAAGGCAATTAACTAATAATCACTAATCAATTCTAATCTAACAACCTAATTACACTTAATTAACACTAATCAACCTTTAAGTATAATTAGCGCTCTAAGAAGGCATTAGTGAGTAAAACTCTCTCAAAACGACGGGCTCGACACGAGGATCGACTTTCCTCAAAGCGGGCTGAGCATCCGGGCTCGGGAAGGCGGCCAAAACGGGCCAGAACCCACTGTCATACCCATTTTTTGCAACCCTCTGTGCGCGGTTGGTCAGGGCAGATTCGGGGCTAGTTGAGGCGGCCAAGGGCGGCTAAGGGCGAGGCGGAGCTCCGGCGAGGTCGACGGTGGCCGGAGGTGGTCGGGCGACGGCCTGAGGTGGCCGAATGGAACTGAGCAGAGGCAAAACAGGGGCTGGACAGAGGTGGTTGCTCGATTGGACGAGGTGAACAACGTTCGAGCGGGCGAGGGGAGACGAACGGCAACACGACGGCGAACGACGAAGTGGCGATGTGCGGTTGTGCAGGCGATGGTCCGATGTAGTTACGACCCTTCAAGTGACGCTAGTCACTGCCCCTGCTTCTGTCTATCTTCGCATAGAACATAGAGGGAGAAAGAAGCGTTGATGGCGGCTGAAAGGGATGAGGGAGAGGCGAAGGGCGCGAGCGGAGCAGACGGCGGTTCGGCAACTCCGGCGTGACTGCAGCGCCTTCAACCAATGATGGTTGCTACTTCTATTTATGCTATTCAGTTCTGTTCGAACCAGAGGAGGGAGAGGGGCCAGAGATGTGCAGACGGCAACACGGCGGCGGCCTCGGGTGCGCGAGCAGCTTCGGTGCTGGTGGGCGTGCAATGACGATGGCGAGAGGCGATGACTGCAGCTCAGTCTTTGTTGGTCTTCGACTCCCATGGAGTTTTGAAGAAAAAGAAGCAGATGGGGGAGGATCCGTCAACGGAGGAGGAGAGAGGGGAGGAAGAAAAACTCAATTTTTCTCTCTTTTCTCTCACTCTCTCTCTCTCTTAGGTCAGCCACACATGGCCACCACCAGCTGTCTCCCACTCTTCAATTTTTGACAAATATACTCCCTTCTAGAAGCATTTAGGTAGTTCAAAAAGTTGGGTTTATGGGCATACAAATTTTTGCTAAGTTTTCTTCCCAATTTAAACCTTAATCCCACTTGAATCTGATATTACTAGTATGAGTACCTAGAGGGGGGTGAATAGGTATACAAAGATTTTTCTTGATAATTTCTGTATACTTGCGCAATACTTAGACAGTTAAAAGATTTGCGAAGAGTAATAATCAACGTAAGATTGAGTAAGGAAAGAGAGAATTAAACACGCGGTTTATAGTGGTTCGGCTTGATCCAAGCCTACGTCCACTCTTCGCACCGACAGCCAATTCGGCTGGATTTCACTATGAACAAAGAGATGTTACGGTGTTGATCTTCCTTGACTTCTCGGTGTAGATGATCTACCACACTCGCTCAAGGTATCACCAAGTATAGACACTCTCTCGTATATACAATTTTGCTCGATCGTATCGACTAACAATCAAGGTTCTTCGCACTGCGGAATTTTTCTATCAATCACACACTTAAAACAACTAGAACGTCTTCCTTTTATACTCCTTTATGCCATCATAGCCGTTGGCACTTACCAAAGGAATTCCTCCAATCTACACGTTGGATGGAATCAATCAAGAAGATCATCCGAGCTATTTAAGGAATCGATGATAGCCCATCAATCCCGTTCGCCCATACAATCGGGATCTTGGTTTCCAAGAATAGAACATTCCAAGAATATTTCGTCGACCATCGGATCTTCAATCGATCTTAGATAAGAATTAAAGAATCCGAAATATTTATCCAACCAAAGAATCTTTTCCAGAGGATAGGATCGAATCCTCAACCATATACTTCGCTTTGGATTTCCTTCGTCACGGATTAGAAAGACGTCGGTGAGAATAGACTTAAGTCTTGAGTCTTGAGTCTTGAGTCTTGAGGCTTGAGTCTTGAGTCTCGAGAATACAAAGTCTTCGACTTTAAACTGTCGGTCTCCAAACATCCAGACTTAGACCCAAAGAAACGTTTTGTCAGCTTCAAAATATTCTGAAAAGATTTCTCCAACAATCTCCCCCTTTTTGATGGTGACAAAATTTTCTTGTAGATTTGAACAACTTTGACCTGCAAAAACATTTCTCAAGCAATATGGCTAACTCATAAAGATTAATAAAACAACCAGACTCTGCATCCACAGAAAATTGGTTAGTCTTTCATGAGTAATACCATATAACAACACTTGATATAAATGCAACCAGTCAAGCATCAAAATCCACAGCGAATTCAGTCAAATTTAAATTCACACCCAAGTTCAAGTTCTCAAGTCATACTTGAAAATAAACATAACCACAAAAGTTTTAAAAATGTTTGAAAGATTGAAAGATGTTCAAATTGATTCTCCCCCTTTTTGTCATCTTTAAAAAGGGTGAGAAAGGAGTCATGTCTGCTTGGGAATGTGCACGATCTGGAAATCCCCAATGGACTGGACTACTTCTTCGAGTTTCTTCAGTCTTCCTCGCTTGAGCTACCTCTTCTCCCTTAGCATTGGCTTGAAGTTGCAGAGCGAGGTCTTTGAATTTATCCTCCAGAGAGACTGAAGATGCTTGTCCAGCATTCTTCATGGCTTGGATTTCACAGTCCAGAGCATATATCTGGCCACGCATTTCCAGAAGAATATCCATGATACGACGAAAATCTGCAGAATCGTCCGTCTGTGTACTAGCATTGGCTTTCTCAGATGGTGTGTATGCAGACGATGGCGCTTTTGTTAAGTCTTGCAGATTTGGTTCTAACGTATCGTGACCTTCTTCAGGCAATTGAGAGACCTGAACTTCTTCTGGGTCTTCTGGAGATTGTCTTAGATCTTCACTGTCAGCTGCATGAGGTGTGGTCCTCTCTTGCTCGCCAACTCCCCCTGTCTCTAAGACATCGAAAGGGGAAGAGTGATTATCATGCTCTTGATTTCCCTTCTCTCCAGATTCATCAGCAGACTTTTCTTTTTCTCCTTCTCCTTCTTCTTCAGCTTCTTTCTCCTTCTCTCTCTGCTCTTCTTCTTCTCTGTTTTGTTGTAGTTCTGTCGGTTGAGACATAGAACGTTTGGTTCTTGTCAGTGCTTGGATAGTGGGATCTTCATCCTCTTCATCTTCATCCTCCAGGATGAGAGTTCTTTTCTTCTTTTTCGATGGAGCACCAATGGCCTCTTTTCCTTTTCTTTTGAGGGCATCGAACCGGAGATTTCACTCTGAATTTCTCCATTGCCTTGGAAAGTTCTTGCAGACGCATCTTCGTTAACATCTTCAAACCTACCACCATCTTATCACACGGTCGAACACAAAATGTTTGTGGCGGCTCAATATTCATGTGTCTGAAGATCTTGGTCACCCCGCACCAGGATAAGGCAATTGTCCTTTGTCTTTTGACATTGCTCTGTACATATGGAAGAGAATAGTGTGCGGTAGAGAAAACTTCCGTCCTGAGTTGATCGCGTACATCAACTTTGCTTCAGAAAGAGACAGTTGATCACAATCTTATGAAGCACAATGTTGATGGCCTTCATCCTTGAGTAGGTAATTTTCTTCTCTGCGTCCATATCTTTGACAAGATCCAGAGTAGTACGAGCAGGTGAGACTTTGATTGGTAAATATCGTCCTCGTTCAACTCCAACTATGTCCGCCAACATATTCACATCTACCACGTAGACTTGGTTTCGAACACCGAATGAAATTCTATTCGCATCCAAAAAGCTAAGATTTGAATAGAAATAAGCGGTCAGTTGAGCATACCCGTCCGTAGAGTCAGAGCAAAAAGACTCAAGTTGAAGCAAATTCAACTTCTCTCTTAAGTTCATTTTGATGGCGTCCAGGAAGTCAAAATCAACACTTCTAGGGTTTATCACCCCTCTTTTCAACAGCCTGAAATACACTTTTTCCTGATCCTTGGATTTAAACAAATCCATCCGATTTCCTTTCACATTTGCTGCCACACCCATTTTAGGTTGAAATTCAAGGAACATTCGTCATCATCGTTCCTTCAATCAGATTTTGTCTTGGCAAACGAGGTCACTGGGAATGTTCGCAAGTGCCTCCTCTGCCCTACCTTTAGGAGCAACTCCCAATTCTTCCATTTTCCGCAGAAAAAGATACTCATGCCCATAATTTTTGTCCTTAAGGAAGTCATCTATATATTTTAATGAAGAACCGGAGCTTTTCAACGCACGATAAAGCTTATAGATAAAGGAGGGTCTTTGGACTCTTACTCGGGTCGGCTTCCTCGATTATCTCTTCTTCCGTATATTGACTTGCACCTTGTGGGGCAGGAGGTGTTGAATGACGTGGAGGAGAGTGAATCGGACTTTGTCGCTGACTTGATAAGTCTTCTTCCTCAGTAAGATTGAAGTGAGTCGGTCCCTTCTCCATTCTTTGTGGTCCCCTGCTTGCGATTCTTGATGATTTCCTCAAAGACGACATCTTTCTTTGTCTATTGGAAGATTCCTTCACTTGCTTTTCCTAAGAAAAATGACCACTTTCTCGACGACGAACAAGAAGTAGAAAAACAGTATCGGGAGGAGAGTGCCTTTTAGGGTTTTGAAGATTGGGCGAAGAGAAACTGTATATATATAACTTAGTTTTTGAAAAGAGAAGTTCAATCGGTACAAGGGAAGTGTACGAACACTTCTTTTCAAAAATCAATAACTGCCAAAATTAATCCCTTTTAAAAAGACAAGTTTTCGAATTTCACACGGATTATAACCGAACGAAAGATCGTACCTTTTTCAAATTTAGATAAAATAACTAAACAAGAATTCGTACCTTTTAGATAAAATAGCAACTTACGTCTTTAGCCATGAATGTTTGAGTCTCGGATTTAAAGTCCGAGAGATCGTAGTCTCGAGTTGGTGAGTCTCTAGACTTTAACTTCTTCAAGCTTCAAAATGTTGAGTCTTGAACGGATAAAGTCGAATTGATTTTTCTCCAAAGGCTTTGTGAATATATCCGCTAGTTGACTCTTTGAATCAACAAATTGAATCGAGATTTCTCCATTTTGAATATGATCTCTAATGAAGTGATGTCGAATCTCAATATGCTTTGCTCTTGAATGAAGAATTGGATTTTTGGTGAGATTGATCGCGCTGGTGTTGTCACATCTGATTTCTGTGCATGAGTCTTCAATGCCAAAGTCTTGTAGCTGTTGTTTTATCCATAGAATTTGCGAACAGCAGCTTCCAAGAGCAACATACTCTGCTTCTGTTGTTGAGAGAGCTACAGTGCTTTGTTTCCTTGAAAACCAAGACACTGTCCCGCTTCCAAAACCGGCAAGTTCCGAAGTACTCTTTCTATCGACTCGCAGCCGGCCAGATCTGCGTCGAATATCCCAGAAGATTAAAGTCTCCCTTCTTAGGATACCAAAGACCAATGCTTGAAGATGAAGCAACGTATTTAATAATACGTTTTGTAGCACTGAGATGGGATTCTCTAGGATCTGATTGAAACCTAGCATAGATACAAACACTCAACAAAAAGTCAGGTTTAGAAGCAGTAAGATAAAGAAGTGAACCGATGATGCTCCTGTACAGCTTTTGATCAACTTTCTTCCCTTCCTCATCTTTGTCTATCTTCAAAGAACTTGACATTGGTATATCAATCTTCTTGCAATTTTCCAATCCAAATCTTTTGACAAGATCATTAGCATATTTTTCTTGGAAAATAAAAGTTCCTTCCTTCAATTGCTTTATTTGAAGGCCAAGAAAGAATGTTAATTCTCCCATCATACTCATTTCAAACTCATCCTGCATAGACTTAGAAAATTTCTTGCATAAACTTTCATTAGAGGATCCAAAAATAATGTCATCCACATATATTTGAATGAGTAAAAAGCTTTTGTTTTCCTTTTTGATAAATAAAGTAGTATCTACTTTACCTTTGACAAATCCGTTCTGTAATAAGAACTTACTTAGTTTGTCGTACCAAGCTCGAGGTGCTTGCTTTAGACCATACAGGGCCTTTTCGGTCAAGACCGAGTCTCGGCTTCTTTGGGTCTTCAAATCCAGGCGATTGTTCCACATAAACTTCTTCTTGGATAAATCCATTTAGGAAAGCACTTTTGACGTCCATTTGGAATAACCTGAAATTTTTGTAACAAGCAAACGCAAGTAATAGACGAATAGCTTCTAACCTTGCTACGGAGCGTAAGTCTCATCATAGTCTATTCCTTCTTCTTGCGTGTATCCCTTGGCCACGAGTCTTGCTTTATTCCGTACGACTTTTCCTTTTCGTTCATCTTGTTTCGAATACCCATTTGGCTCCAATAACAGTTTACCTTTTGGTTTAGACGTCAAATCCCAGACATCGTTAATGTTGAACTGTCTGAGCTCTTCTTGCATAGCTTCGATCCAGCTTTCATCAGATAAAGCTTCTTCTATGCTTTTGGGTTCAATTTCAGAGATGAGAGCAATAGCACTAGACTCTTCACGTCTTTTGGATCTGGTGCGAATTCCTTCATTAATTTCGCCGATAATGAGATCTTTAGGATGACTGGACTTGTGTTTCCAGTTGCTGGTTGATTTTTCTGGTTGATGATCTCTTTCTTTATTTGAATCTTCATGAACATCTTGATGCTGGTCTTCCAGAGTTTGAGATACTTTTTTAGTTGTAAGCTTTGGAAGGTCGGAGGTTCGTACTCTTCATTTTGAGTCTCGATCGATTCATCTTGCGTAGAGTCTTGAAATTTGACGTTCATTGACTCCTCCACGACCGGCTCTTCTTATTGTAGACTCTGTAGGCTTTGCTTGATGTTGAGTATCCAAGGAAGATGCCTTCATCTGATCTTTCTTCAAACTTACCAACTCGATCTTTTGCATTTTTTAATATAAAGCATTTGCAACCGAACACATGAAAGTATGAAACAATAGGCTTCTTACCTTTGAATAATTCATAAGGGGTTTTCTCAAGAATAGGTCTTAGGAAGACTCTATTGATGATATAGCATGCTGTTGAAACAAAGCCCAAAATCGTGAAGAAATTTTGCTTTCAATTAAAAGTGTTCTAGCCATTTCTTGAAGAGATCTATTCTTTCTTTCCACAACTCCATTTTGCTAAGAAGTGTATGGAGAAGAGAATACATGATTAAAACCAGATTCATCACACAATTTTGTGAAATCTTGATTTTCAAATTCACCTCCATGATCTGTTCTTATACTTGAGATAACACATCCTTTTTCGTTTTGAACCTTTTTAGCAAATTTTTCAAAATACAAAAAGGTTTCTGACTTACTTGCAAGGAAATATACCCAAGTAAAGCGAGAGAAATCATCCACAATTACTAGGCAATATTTCTTACCTCCAATACTCTGAGTTCTGGTTGGTCCGAAGAGATCCATATGCAGTAACTGTAGTACATGATTAGTAGAGACATGATTTATTGGCTTAAATGAATTTCTTACCTATTTTCCCAAAATACAGGGTGTGCATGGATCAGTCTTTTGATATGGTAATTTGGGTAGACCTCAAACAAGCTATTTTGATGAGATTTTGGCTAATTGCTTCATATTGACATGGCCCAGCTTTCTGTGCCATAAGCTTGCTTCATCTTGAATTGAGATTAGACATTGTGATTCATTCAACTTCATGTCTAAGAGATAGATGTTTCCATGTCTTGACCCAAGAAAGATCGAGTAGAGTCTTTACTCATTCCATAGCAAATTCCTTCTTGAAATGAGATCTTGAAACCAAAAGATCACACGGTTGGCTAATGCTTTGAGAAGGTTATAGTTGAGTCCTTCTACTAGAGAAACATTGCTTATTGTGAGATTTCCAATTTTCACGTTCCAAATCCCACGATGCTTCCTTTGCCGTTTCCTCCAAATGAAACATTTCCACCGTTTACTTGAACAAGCTTTACGAAGCACTTTGAGTCTCCTGTCATGTGTCTTGAACATCCGCTGTCAATATACCATTTTATCTTTTTCTTGACGGAGACCTGCATTTAAAAGATAATCTCAACTTTTCTTTGGTACCCAAATTTTCTTGGGTCCTTTGGTGTTAGTAGGATAAGCATTATTAGGCCATACTTTCTGAACAGGTTTCCAAACCATAGGACATTCTTTTTCAAAGTGATCCTTATCACACTTTGAACACCTTAGAGCATTTCGACCAACAGACTTTACAAAAACTTTCTTGAAATGATTTTTGTAAACCTCTCTCGACGGTCTTTTCTTAATTCTTTCTTTAACTTTAGGAAAATCAATCAATGGAATTGTTTCCGCTGTCATGCCTAATCCGACTTATTGAAGTAAGGTCTTTGAACTGAAAGAACTTTTTCAAGCTTTTCGGATCCTATCGAAAACTTCTTTGAAATATTTGATAAGTCCGTTTTTAAGAAAACATTTTCTTTCAAAAGATCATCTTCTTTTTCTTTAAGAACAGAAACATTTTGGTCTAGACTTTTAACTCTTTCTTCTAAAATGACTTCCTTTTTTTTTTAAAGCTGAGTTTTCCTTTTAAGTTCGGAAATCCTTTTAAGAGAAGTCTTAAGACTGAAACACAGTTCATCAATATATTTAGAGACTTTGACAGGAATTTTAAAATCACTTACCTCAAATTCACTGTCTGAGTCTGATCTAGAATCTGAGTCTAAGTCTGAATGTGCCATCAAACATATGTTGGCATATTCATTATCACTTTCTTCACATTCTGTATCACTCCAGGTTTTGGCTTTGAGAGCTTTTCGAAACTTCTCAGCTTTTCCTCTTTTCTTCTTTAGAAGAGGACAATTGGGTCTGATGTGTCCATTCTGCTTACATTCGAAGCAAACTACATCTTTGTTTGGTTCCTCATCATCAACAGACTTGGTCTGCTGTCTCTGAAAACTTTGTTTCTTTGAGTTGAACCTTTTGCCTTTTCTATTCAGTTTTCTGAATCTTCTTATCATGAGAGCGAGCTCCTCATCGTCCATATCATCTTCCGAATCTGCATCATCAGAGTCATCATTTGATTTTAATGCAATAGATTTCTTACCTCTTGGATCTTCGTCTTCATTAATTCGTTCCACTTCATAAGACTGAAGGGTTCCAATTAGCTCGTCGACAGATAGAGGCATAATTCTTTGAGTCTCTCTTATTGAAGTCTTTATATGATTCTAGTCCTTGGAGAGTCCACGCAGTAGCTTGTTCACCTTCATAGGATCAGAAATTTTTTGTTCTTGGTTCTCAAGACCATTGACAATATCTGTAAAACGACTAAACTTGTCAGTTATAGACTCTCCCGGTTTCATTTTGAAGGCTTCATATTGACCGAGGAGAATGTTGATTCTAGTCTCCTTCACTCGATCTGTTCCTTCATAGGTGATATGTAATCTATCCCATACTTCTTTTGCTGTAACACAAGAAGATATTCTGTTATATTCAGTTGGAGACAAGGCACAATATAAAGAGTAAATTGCTTTTGCATCGAGTGCTTGTCTCTTGTTTATTTCTTCCCGAGGCATTCCGCCGATATCAACGGTTTCTTTCCCTCTTCGTAGACCGATGCAGCAATGAGTGATTCCTCTTTCCCCAACATCCCATTCCAGAGGATCCTTAGATCGTAGGAAAGCTTTCATCTTGTTCTTCCAGATGTTGTAATCCTTTCCGTCAAAATAGGGTGGTCTGGTATTGCTTTGCCCTTCCATCAGCCCTGGTGCTAGCATACTAGCCATGGATCTTTTACTCTGAAGTAAAACACTTCAAACAAAGTAAGAACGCAGGCTCTGATACCAATTGATATTACTAGTATGAGTACCTAGAGGGGGTGAATAGGTATACAAAGATTTTTCTTGATAATTTCTGTATACTTGCGCAATACTTAGACAGTTAAAAGATTTGCGAAGAGTAATAATCAACGTAAGACCGAGTAAGGAAAGAGAGAATTAAACACGCGGTTTATAGTGGTTCGGCTTTGATCCAAGCCTACGTCCACTCTTCTGCACTGACAGCCAATTCGGCTGGATTTCACTATGAACAAAGAGATGTTATAGTGTTGATCTTCCTTGACTTCTCGGTGTAGATGATCTACCACACTCGCTCAAGGTATCACCAAGTATAGACACTCTCTGTATATACAATTTTGCTCAGACTGTATCGACTAACAATCAAGGTTCTTCAGACTCTGGAATTTTTCTATCAATCACACACTTAAAACAACTAGAACGTCTTCCTTTTATACTCCTTTATGCCATCATAGTCGTTGGCACTTACCAAAGGAATTCCTCCAATCTACACGTTGGACGGAATCAATCAAGAAGGTCATCCGAGCTATTTAAGGAATCTGATGATAGCCCATCAATCCCGTTCGCCCATACAATCAGGATCTTGGTTTCCAAGAATAGAACATTCCAAGAATATTTCGTCGACCATCGGATCTTCAATCGATCTTAGATAAGAATTAAAGAATTCGAAATATTTATCCAACCAAAGAATCTTTTCCAGAGGATAGGATCGAATCCTCAACCATATACTTCGGCTTTGGATTTCCTTCGTCACTGGATTAGAAAGACTGTCAGTGAGAATAGAGTTAAGTCTTGAGTCTTGAGTCTTGAGTCTCGAGAATACAAAGTCTTCAGACTTTAAACTGTCGGTCTCCAAACATCCAGACTTAGACCCAAAGAAATGTTTTATCAGTTTCAAAATATTCTGGAAAGATTTCTCCAACAGAATCAAATCAATTTGACCCCCATAATTTCATTCAATAATTCATCAATAAAATTGGTACTTTTTCTTATCAGTATAGCCCACTTGTATCCCGAATTCACAATCTCTGGCTTCAACTAAACAAAACGGTCCTATTTATGCAATCAAATTAAAACCCGAAAATCTGGATGTCACATTAGCACTGAATTGATGATAGCCAATCCTTTAACTAAAGGCATGCCACCAATGAAGTATAAGGATCATGTAACTAATATGAGAATAAGTTCCATAATGTAATTTGTTGTCAGATGAACGATTTTTGATGTATGAAACTCTTATTCAGTTGTAATGTTGATTCTCAATTATGGTGTACACATTTTGTTGTTTATGAAAATAACATTTATTCCTGTTTCTGGAATAAACATGGGGTTTATTCATTAAGATTTGTTGTCACATATAGGCTGACATTAAAGAAATAAGGTGCATTGTGCTATATGGAAGATATTACTTACTCTTAGAGGACATGTCGCCATGATCCATGTGTTTTGTTTCTTTTCTTTAAGCATAAAGTTTTCGTGGAATTAGTTGAATAATTCGTATGATGAAAATGATGGGATCAAGTGGGAGAATGTTATTTATTTTTTTGTGATCCCACATTTTAGACTCACATTTTCTCTTAAAGTTGTGACTATTCAATTTAAAGTTTTTTCCACGCTTCGTACCCTTTCCTGACAACCGCCCATTTGGTAACTGTCTTGATGGGAGACGGGATATAAAAGGGAACATATGTTCATTTCTGACTGGTGATGACAAGGTCTAGCACAAACTCTCATATTTGGATTTTACCATCAGTATGTGAGGGAATTGGGTTAGTAGCGTGTCCCCAATTTTGTTTGATTTCAGGTTTTTCTGATGAACACGAACAAGAACAACGGCTGGAGGTTTGTCTTCAATTGATCCTAGCTTCCGCATATGAATTTTTACGTCTAACAGTTTCGGGAACGGAAGTACCACATCATCATTCCCCAGCATGAATACCACTGTGGACATAGTTGGTCTGCCGATGCATATCTTTGCATGCACAAAAGACCGATTTGAATGCACCTTGATACGATTTCTTCAGAATATGTATTGCCAATTGATTTGTCCACAATGTCCATGCATTTTCCTCCTTTCCACAGCTCCCATACCTAGACATAACACATACCAGACACCTCGGATTATGTCAATGCGATTGTAGAGCCTGGTTAAGTTGTGCATAGCGATGAATTGTATAAGAGTTTCATACTTACATGGCCAATTAAATAGCAAAAGGGGTTCATATGATAGCATCCGCTATTTCTTTGGCCTATGATGATCTCTAACAACAAAACCCCGTAATTGCACACATATGATTTTATAGAAAACCAGCCTTGTAGAGCATACTCTGGTGCCATGTACCCACTATGGAAGCCAAAAAGAAGAAAAGTAATCAGCATCTCATTCATCTTATAAAATTCCTTTCGAAGTTTGGGAGACATAACAAAAGGTTGAAACTTTAGTATGAAAGAAAGAAAATGGTTGGTCGAAGTTCTTTTTCCATGTTCTAATATCTCATTTTTTTTTTAAAGTAGATGAAGTAGAATTTAATGCTTAAGAAAAGCACTCACTATGTCCCGACCATGCGCTCTGTTTCTCCTTCAATTTGGTCTCCTCCACATATCCTCGCGAACCCAAAATCTGAAATCTTTGGGTTTAGTGCAACATCTAGTAAGACATTGCTAACTTTCAAATCTCTGTGGATTATTCTCAAAGTTGAATCCTAATGCAAATACATGAGTCCCCGAGCCACCCCATACGCGATTTCATACCTTTTTTCCCCAATCCAGAAGTGATCTCTTTGTTTCATCTGGACCAATTTTGGGGATTACCTCAAGTTATTATCCATATTACTAGCTGTAGATCGAAATTTTTTTTGGCCATTGGAAGAAATTACTTACCGTAAAGTAATGAATCCAAGCTTTTATTGGGTAAGTACTCATAAATTAACAATTTTTCGTCTTCTTGAATGCAGCAACCTAAGATTTTCACTAGATTCCGGTGTTGGAGTTTGGCAATCAACCTGACTTCATTTTTGAACTCTTCGTTTCCTTGTCCAGAATATTTTGAGAGCCTTTTAACTGCTATTTCTGTTCCGTCATTCATCACACCCTATGAAAACGAACACATCACAGGAATAAGTATTTAGACCTGTCATGTGAGGTCGGTGGCTCAAAAGCTGCTATGAGTAAACTTCCCGGGAGGATGTTTTCTTCATCGGTTTGTGACGACGGGTAGATAAGAGTTGACACAAGATGTACCTCCATATCTATAGTGGAAGTAATTAGATCACAATACCTTTCGAGAATTTCAAAATAGAAAAATGTTCTTTACTGATGGATTTATGAGGTGGGCTTAAGGCCCGTCCGCCCATGCTGGGCCCAAAAAGCCCGGCCCACGAGAATAGGGCCCGTGGATGGGGGAAGGTATAAAAGGGAGGAGAGAGAGAGAGAGATGGCACCCGTTGGAATAGAATGTACGTACGTTCTCTCCCTCGCTCTCTCTCCAAAAAGAAAAACAAAAAAAGCATACGGCGAGTTCTTCTTCCCTTCAAGGCATTATCGGATCGAACAGGGTTAAATCTCCTCCTCTTCTTCAGCATTGGTGTTTAATCTGTGGCTAACAAGGTACGCTCGAATCCATGGTGTGCTTTACGATCGGTGAGACGTGTTTTTCCCGGGCTTTGTCTTCCACATTGATTTAGGGGTTCGATTTAGTATCGAATCTGGTTTTCAGGGATCCGTTATTCCCAACATTGGTATCAGAGCCCTAGTTCACGTTTTCTCGATCAATGTGATGTTTTTTGATTGATTTTTCACAAAAAACCATTTGGTCGTACGGATAGGGGCGAGAAATCCCGACACCTGAGCGTTGTTCGGCCATTTTTCTGAGTTTTCGTAAGTCGAAATCGTTTTCTGAACACATGGGGAGAAAGGCGATGTCGAGACGAGTTCGGCGACATGTCGCATGTCGCCGTACGACGCCGCACGCACCCACAGGCGTGGCCAGAAGCCGCTACGGTGGGTGCGACGCGTGCGCCACACGCGCCGGTGACGAACCGGCACGTGTGCGCCGGCGACCATCGAAATGACACGTGCCGGTCGGCGAACCGACGCGTGTTGACATCACGCGATGTCATCCAACGGTTGATAATCGTCGGGATGACGTCATTGATGATGTCAGTGCCGATGACGGTTGGTCGGCCGGTTACCGGCCGGCAACCTAACCCAACGGCGACCGACCCGACTTGATCAGCCTGGCGCATGTCGCGCACGTGCAGCTGACGTCTACGTGACGTCAGCCAGCACACGTGCGCGGCACATGCGGTCGGTTCGTCCGACCGGCACGGCCGGTCCTCCGACCCGCGCACTCGTTGACCCGAAAAAAGAAAAGAAAAGAAAAAGGCTGATGTGGGTTATAAGTAATCTATTTTTAATTTTGTATTTGTTGCATGAATTTTGGAAAATTATGTATTTTCCCTTATATTTATTATGGATTATAAGTGATCTATTTTTTAGTTCTGCATTTGTTGCAGGAACTATAATGCGTTATGCAAGGATACCTGCAATCCCGAGAACAGACGAGGGAAATGCAAGACTTAAAAAGTTGATGTCAGAATTAGCTAATTATCGGTGGCATGATAGTGATTTAGTATCACATGTGGTTAGGGTCAATCACATGATACAGAAAATCATCTGGAATGTTATCTTATGCCGGATTTTGAGAATGTGCCGGCTTTGATGAACACTCTTCCACCTGAATGGCAAGCAGTGTTGGATCGGCTATGTGAGGTCAACGTGGTCCCGGGTTATAGGAGGCTGGTGGAAGCTTTTGTAAGGAAGCACTATAGGATTGAGTTGGCCAAAACTTCAACCCTTAGATTGAGCGCCACATGGCGTAGAGTAAATGCGCCTTGGTGGCGACATGAATGCTCTCCAAAAGTTTTTCGATGGTTGGCAAATGTGCCTTCAAATTTCTCAGATATTATGGCTGATAGATTAGAAGGGACATTCCTTATTTATTTCTTTGATTAATTATGTAATGTTTACTACCTGATTGTTGTTGATGTAGCAACCGATATATTAGTTATATCATGTGAAAACATTGTTATTTTATTGGATGTCTAGATTTTATTTGCTTTCTGCTATTGCTGGTTGTTATGGGTAATTAGTTGTGGGTAGTAATAGAAGTTTTATGTAACTTCATAGAATTTATTTGCATAAGATAATTATATTCATAATAATTTTGAGTTAGAATTTTTGGAGGATGATTGGAAACATAGTGATCTTTTGATTCTAAAGCCTTACTTGAAATTATTCATTAATATGATGGGTCTATGCAAATTGGGATGCATAAATGATAAGCATTAATTATTCGTGCATGTATGTCTGATGTGTTCAGAACGATGGTTCAGCAACTAAGAATGTAATTGCTGATATGAACGGCAACAATTGTGAAATATTGAATATAAAGATTCAATATGTGCTGGAAAAGCAAGAAGCACTAGAAGTTCTTGACCATGTTATGGAAGATATTGAGGATGCCATGCGCCACCTTGAGCTAGTAGAGGACCGCCTAACGGTATTTGAACTGAAAATAGACATTTGCTATGCCGGTTCTAGCTCAGAAAGGGTTTTGTGCTCTAAGCGCAAGCGTATTGATTCGTTCAATATGTGGGAATACAAAGGATCAAGTCCTTATTGCAAGAAATCAAGAGTTGACCAACACAACAGAGGAAAACGTCCTCAAGAGAAGAAAATGCCAAGGGTGAGGTGTTACAATTGTGACAAGAAATGTCACTATGCTTGCAACTGTTGTGAGTAAAAAAAAAATCAGCACCTCTTGTACATTTGAGAACTTTGCTTATGTGTCAAGTTCAATATTATTGGCTGAATCCAATCCTTTGTGGACTGTAGATTCAGAGGTGACAGACCATAGAGGGAAGGATAGAGAATCCTTCGTGGAATTCCAACGAGTACCAATTGGAACTGAGTGGATCGATATGGGAAACAACTCTAGAGCTGATGTAAAGGATTTGGTACCGACGAATAGAACACCTTGATGTTCTATATGCTCTGGAGATTCGTCGAAATTTAGTGTCTGTCTTAGTGTTGGTTAAGCTTGTTTTTGGTATGAACTTCCATAATAAAGGTGTAGATTTGTGTTTAAGATACAAACTACTATGGTTGTAGTCACTTATTGAATGGTTTTATTGTACTAAATGTTGGCTGTGATGATGTCAACATATTATTCCCTAGTTTCACGTCTTCTACCTTATATGATAATGATGTGAATATGGTGGCATGTAAGACTTGGTCATATGGGCCAACAACATATGAATAGACTAGCTAAAGATGGCTTGTTGGGTAATATTGAAAAAGTCGATTTGTCCATATGTGAGCATTGCCTAATAGGGAAAATGACAAGGAAACCATTTGGAAAAGGTAAAAGAGCTGAATTTCCTCTGCATTTAATCCATTTGGACGTATGTGGTTCAATGAATGTAAGAGGAAGGCAAGGGGCTGTTTATTTCATCATTTTTTTTTATAGATGATTATACTCGAGTCGGATATGTCTATTTGATTTCTCATGAATCTGAAGCATAAGTTGTTTCAGAAGGTTTATGAACCTGGCAGAAAATCAATTAGACAAGAAAATAAAGGTATTTAGATCCGATCGAGGTTGAGAATATTTATTTGATAAGTTCAGAAAATTATGTGATGAAAAAGGAATAGAAAGATAGTTGTCTATTTCATATACTCCTCAACAAAATGGTGTTGCGGAGGGAAGAAACATAACCCTACTGGAATGGTTAGGTCCATGATGGCGCATGCTAACTTATCTATCACTTTTTGGAATAATGTGTTGTTAACTGCTGCCTATATACTTAATCATGTGCCTTCCAAATCAGTTATTTCCACTTCATATGAGTTATGGACAGTTAGAAAACCGGACTTAAGTTTTCTTAAGCCATGGGGTTGTGCTGCCTATACTCATGAGTCATCTCACAAGTTTGGGAAATTGGGTCTCGAAGGAAAGAATAGTATTTTAATGAGATACTCCGAACACTCAAAAGGGTATGTGTTCATATGTGAGTAGGAAAGTGAGAGTATAATTGAATTTGAATTACGGGATGTCACATTCTTAGTGGATGAATTTCCTAAGAAGGGCGAAATAAGGGAAAATAACTCCCTATTTGAAACCTTGGATTAAGATAATGATGTCAGTGGAGTTTGTCCAAGTGAGAGTAATATGAGATGTAATGAATTGAATTCAACTCATTCTCAATTGCAACCACCTGATATGACGATATCATCATTACCTAGTCCAAGTGAGAGCATGATGGGGAATGATGTGCTAAGTGTACAATCTCCCATACGGTGAACAAGTCGCCAAAGTATTCCCCGTCGATGTTTTGACATTGATAGGGAAACTTTTATGGTTGCTCCACAAGATGAGGATGAGCCAAGAAATATTAATGAGGCTTTAAATTGCCTTAATAAGGAAAAATGGATTCATGCAATGAAGGAGGAAATTTAGTCAATGAAATTAAACCAAAGTCTGGAAATTGGTTGATCTTCCAAAAGGACACAAAGCTATTGGGAACAAGTGGGTTTTCAAAATAAACCGAAATGCTGATGGCTCAATAGAAAGGCATAAGGCTCGCATTATGGCGAATGGGTATAATCAACAGGAAGGAATTGATTATGAAGATACGTTTTCTCCTGTAGTAAGATTTACCTCGATTCGCATTATTCTGGGAAGTATGGATCTTGAGTTACATCAAATGGATGTAAAGACTGCTTTCCTCAATGGAGAATTAGAGGAATGAACATATATGGAACAACCTGCTGGTTTCATAGTGAAAGGTCAAGAAGAAAAGGTATGTCGACTTTAGGGGTCGATATATGGCTTTAAACAGTCATCAAGACAATGATATATACGTTTTCATAATGCCATAATGGCATATGATTTTACAATGATAGATGATGATCATTGTGTATATATCAAAATATCCAATGATCAATTTGTGATCATATCATTATATGTTGATGATATACTAATTGCCGGAAGTAATATGGAGTTTGTCAATACTGTCAAGAGATGGTTGTCTTCTAACTTTGAAATGAAGGATATGTGTGAAGCTGCATACATTCTTTGAGTTAAGATTTCAAGAGATCATTTGAAGAGATCGTTGTCTCTTTCACAAGAAACATATATAAATAATGTTCTTGAACAATTTCGTATGCAAGACTGTAAACCCATAGACACTCTTATTGCAAAAGGTGAAGGATTGAGCCATAGACTGTGTCTAAGAACTCCATAAGAGAAGGAACAAACGAAATATGTTCCTTATGCTAGTGCTGTTGGAAGCTTGATGTACATTATGATGTGTACAAGACTTGACATATGTTTAGTAGTTGGAATGGTGAGTAGATATCAATCCAATCCAGATCCAGTACAATGGAAAGCCGTTAAAAGAATATTAAGGTATCTAAAGGGGACTGCTGATTATACGTTGAGTTATTAAGGAAATGATCTGCAACTCAAAGAGTATTCTAATACTGATTAGGGAGGAGATTTAAATGAAAGAAAATATATCTCTGGGTTTGTTTTCTTACCGAATAATGGCACCATATGTTGGAGCAGTAAGAAACAAAAGTGTATAGCCTTGTTCACGATGTAAGTTGAGTTCGTGGTATTATCAGTAGCAGTGTAAGAAGGTGTTTGGCTTAAGAGATCTTTTGAATCATTTAGGTGTTATTGGAAGTGCTGCAGATCAATTGTTGGTTAACGGTGATAATCAAGCAGCAAAAGCGTATACCAAAGATCCAAAATATCATGGAAAGACCGAATATATAGATACTAAGCATAATCTTGTCAAGGATATGGTTGCACAAAAAGATGTGAACTTAGAATACATACTACGGATAGAATGGTAGCAGATCCTATGATAAAGCCAATACCTAGAGATGTGTTTTGTGGCCATATGAATTCTCTAGGATTGCGTAGAGACTGATGTACTTAATATTGTAATTTCCCTAAATGTTCACAATTTGATGAATTTGTGTTTTCATCATTAATGCCTATGAATCTTTGTTTGATCTTTATGCATCTTAATGCTTAGTGCATTACTTTAAGTTGAGAAGTATGTCGGACAGATATAAGATTAGCCCACTCACACGGGTAATCACCTCTATTTACTGTGTGATAAATAGAGATGAGACTGTTTTAAAGCTTATTATCTAGGTGATAATCGAGAGCTCAAGCTTAAAACACGTATGTCGCCTTAACTAGGTGTTAAGATGATGATATAATACTTACTATGTCCGAAAGTAAAATACCCCACCTATTTTACTTTATCTGTCTAAGATGCCAGATGTGAGTTCTGATGAATTTTGTGAATGAGTAGATACGTGAACTCAAGTTAGACATTGGGTATGTCTGAACTATCATCTGTACGGTATAAAAGGTGTAGACATACGCTCCATGGGAAATGAGTTAATACCATAATACGTATTTCATACTACGTATGCATTAGACGACCAATAAGAGTGACAAAAGTTTGATCTCAACTTTTATGTCGTGTGAGACTCTTGAGGAAGAGAGTTCCTCAATTTTTTTGTCCCCTCATGACTCTTACTTATTTTCAAGATTTCTATTTAGTGTTTGCTATCTTAGGATGTTGCCAATGGTCATGAGTGATTCGATCTAATGGGGCATTTCTAGAAAAGCAAGCTGAACTGAAATTGAGAGTTTGAAAGAAAAAGGAAGATCGAATTTGGAGAATCACATTGTAGTTTTGTATTCACCGGTTAACCAATTATGACTGTCTTTGGGATAATCATAATTGTGAATATATATATATATATCATTGTTTGAAAGAGATCAAGAGAGATATAAATGTGATCGATCGATCTAGGGTACTGCATACTAAATCTACTTGGAGTGTGATGCCCATTATGAGTTGCTATATATTCCTAGCAGATGTATGGCAATGAGCTCTCAAAGTATGCTGGTTGCACGGATTATTCACTTGTATGAATGTTGAAGAGAGGAAAAGAGGATTCTGTTCGGCCCACTATGTTAAGTGAGAGTGTATGATGGATTTTTCTTTGATGGGGTTGAGTAGAGCCTGTCCGCCCATGTTGGTTTTGGACCACCATGTGCGAGTGGGAGATGATGGATTTATGAGGTGGGCTTAAGGCCCGTCTGCCCATGCTGGGCCCAAAAAGCCTGGCCCACGGGAATAGGGCCCGTGGATGGGGAAAGGTATAAAAGGGAGGAGAGAGAGAGAGAGAGAGATGGCACCCGTTGGAATAGAATGTACGTACGTTCTCTCCAAAAAGAAAAATAGAAAAAGCATACGGCGAGTTCTTCTTCCCTTCAAGGCATCATCAGATCGAACAGGGCTAAATCTCCTCCTCTTCTTCAGCATTGGTGTTTAATCTGTGGATAACAAGGTACGCTCGAATCCATGGTGTGCTTTATGATCGGTGATATGTGTTTTTTCCGGACTTCGTCTTCCGCATTGATTTAGGGATTCGATTTAGTGTCGAATCCGGTTTTCGGGATCCGTTATTCCCAACATTTACAATAAAACCGGTTCCCTTCCGAGAATTTTATTCAAGGACATCAACCCCATAAGGGACAGACAATTGAAGTTGGAAGAATATACATATTAATATCCAATAACCATTTGGATTTAGTTGAATAAGGAGATTAATTACCTTATATATAGATCCAAAACCGCCTCAGCCAAGCTCATTGGCAAAGGAAAAATTGCTTGTGGCTGTAGCTACAGTTCCGAAATCAAAGACTGGTATATATGTTTTTTGCCTACCTTTGCTGTTGAGGACTTCCAGACTTGGAATTTCATTGAAATATGTTGAGCTTGTGGCAACACCAAATAGATGATTACACCCTCTTATATCTGCATTTACACAAACTTGAACAAAACGCTTTATGAAAATGAAAGCAATTTCATCGCTTCTTGTTTTGCCGTTCTGGCCAATTTGGGAATTCTTTTTAGAGGAAGGAACGATGCAAATTTTCCTCTTTTATCTGCTGTCACAATATAACATTTTTAATTATCAAGTACTGTTTTCGCAGCTTCGTTGATCAAGGTTTCCAGAATTGAAATCTGTTGGAACTTGTGATCCAATTCTAGAAACTTCAAGATAGATTTGAGCTAGAAAATTCAAGAAAAATTCTAGAAGAGTCTACAAGCTGCTATCTCTTATGTGTTCTAGAAGTTTCATCTTATGTTACTATAAAATAATAGTAGCTATTTATAGAGAAGTCTAGAGACTTCCTCCACCGATTTTGGTAGCTATATAAAGGAGCAAGTGCTTCATGTTTTGTGTGGGAGCTAACCATAAAAACCACATCATGTAGCTCCCTCACCAACATCACCTTCAACTATTGTAAAATTATTTTCATAAGCTAATGAAACTATCTTTGTCCCATAAACCTTATCAAAATATCCTATCCTTGTCCATTGTCCATGCTCTATCAAATATAAACTATACCATACTTCCGCGCACATTTAAACTCTAACAAAACCAACCACCTTGTGGCCTAAAATCCTGGCTAGATTAGCTCCAATTTTAATTTAATGGATTTCTTATCCCTAAACATCTAAATAATTACCTACTTGTAAAACAGATTGAGTAATATATATGGTCGAAAAAGCTTCTATCAAGGCAAGATTACCACACCTCTTTTCCTCATCAGCCAAAGGCTAAGGGAGCCTGCAACACTACTGCAGATACCGATATCGTTGCCACCATTGCCGTCTTGACAATAGTACGAGCTGTAAAAGAAGGCACGAGAACTTGGAAGTTGCAAATGTTACGAAAATGAATGCAACAACTATCAGAAGCAAACAGTTTCATCAAGACGAGATCAGGAGAAATAAGACAATAATATAAGCTGTTTCTTTGCTCTTCAAGGAGTTATTAGAGTTTCTCAGCCAACAAAAGATTTTATTTTATTTTATTTTTTTTCAATTTTGCTATAGTTGAAATCTTTGCAGTTGGATTACTCAACGCACGTTTCGGTTAGGTACAGTCAATTCAACTGTCTGCCACAACTTTTGAATGGAGTCGGGGAATATCTTGTCTTGTTTATGTGCTGGAACATGACGTTGTCATGACTAGAACGAGCCATACTTCCATGTATGTAAATGGAACTATTAACTCTGACAACAAATGCGGGGAAAGTGCACTTTGGGTCCGTTCGTTTCACGGAAAATAGACTATTTTTGGAAAATATTTTTTCAGAAGTCATTTTCCAGGAAAATGACAATATTTTCTGATATTCGACTAAAACTTGAAAATGTTTCGGAAAATATTTTCCGATGTTCAGTAAGGAAAATATTTTCCACTCACCAGATTGGCGAGCACGAGCGCTCACTAGATCGACGAACGCAAGTTTGAGATCGACGAGCTTGAGGTTCACCTAGTCTAACGACTAGCCAAGAAAGAAAAAGATAGGAAACAAAGAAAATAAAAAAGAAAAGAAAAAGGAAATTAAAAATAATTTGAATTAAAAAGGAAAAAGAAAATTAAAAAATAATTCAAATAAAAAAAGAAAAGAAGAAGAAGAAAGGGGAGGAGGAAGTTAGAATTTGTAGAGGTGTGAGGTAAGAGAGACTAAGTGAGGAAAATGTTTACCACTTTTCAAAAGTAGAAAACATTTTCTCCTACTTTAGAAGACTTTTTTTTTCTTTGATGGAAAACATTTTTTCCAAGGAATTCATTTTTCGTGAAATGAACATCGGAAAATCTGGAAAACGTTATCTAGAAATTATTTTCCGCGAAACAAACAGAGCCCAAGTGAAAAATATATGTTGCAACCCTTGCCACAGCCATAGGAGTGGCGCTACTTTTTTACTTGATAGTTTGGCATATACTACGAGGAAGAAAAAGAATCCTAAGAAGGGCGAGCAAAAGTGGTATAAAAGAAGATCAGATTGGTAACTCGAAGAAATACTGCTATTGCATGCATACAATTTTATTGATTCTGTTTCACCAGAGTCTAAAGATATCTGAATTATTTAACTACCAATCAAGAGGCAAATTTCTGAACGCCATTCCCTGCAATTTGATCTGCAAACGATAGAAGCTGCCACAGATAACTTCTCAAACAACAAGAAGTTAGGAGAAGGAGGATTTGGTCAAGTTTACAAGGTAATGAAGATGTTCAATCTGATTATTCAGCTTTTGACTTATCAAGAAGATGGTGCTTGCTAATTTTCATATGTAATCATAATGTAGAATGATATTGTGGTTTACAATGAAGCTTCTCAAAGCTCTTGAGCATTTTTCTCCTCCACATAAGTTAGATAGGAAAATCTCCAAGATTATGCCTTTCTAATCTCATATTAGTAAGATTGCAGATAACATAAATGAAGCAACAATAAAAGGCATCTGTTTTGGGCAAATTTGGAGTTTTTATGTCTTCTGTTATCAGGGTACAATACCCAATGGTCAAGAAATTGCAAAGCGGACAACACAAATTCTGTTGTAATCTTTAAAGTAGTAAGAAGCATGATGATGAACTTTTGAAAAATCAACTATTAGGTTCTACCTTACCTTTTGAGCTGATCCCGTAAAACGGGTAAAACTCAAACCTGACAAAGCAACTCGGAAGCAACCCTCGGCCTCCAATTTTCCCCTTTTGGAGGCTTAAGAGGCTCGATGTGGCGTTGCGAAGGCACTCCCAACAATCGTTGTTGGAAAGGTAAGGCACACACTGTGCAAACGTGTACAACGTTTTCTTTTGACTAAACTTGGTGTGGCCATGGCCATACATCCTAGGAGGATGCCGAACAACCTCTCTAGCCACGTGATCCGTAGTGACAATCAGTACCTTCATGAATTCATCAGGGTGGTCTATGTTCTCTTCATTGTATCCAAACAACCGAGGTTCCAGCTCAACCTTCCTGGTAAAATTCGTGTCGGAGTAGCGCAACATGCACTGATCGTACCATAGGAAGGAGACTTTTGTCATCCGGCATAGCTGGGTTATTTGAATACTCGCGTTCCTGACGCAATCCGCGCACTCTTTCTTGGGGACATCGCCTCTGCACGTAAAGCTGCCGTAGACGGCATTGCTCGAGCTGGCTTTTCTTGAAGTGAAGTCGAACCTGTTATCAGGGTTGGCGCCCGCGTCTCTGACGAGATCATCAAGAACGCGATTGAGGTTGGCATGATAGGTGCTATTGGGGGTGAAGGTGCTTGAGTTTAAGCAGTAATGGCCTTTCAAGGTGTTTAAGGTGAGGGTGAATTCAGCAGCTTTGATGGTGAAAAAGCTGAGCATGAAAGGAACTAGGAAACGTATCATCCGCATCCTTCTCTCTCTCTCTCTCTCTCTCTCTCTCTCTCTCTCTCTCTCTCTCTCTCTGTCATGCCCCGATCCTTGGGCACGCACACATCCTTCTCTTGGTCGATTTTAATATGCGATATCCCAGGACTATATATCGCCAACCCTTTCATTCTTTAAGCACATGCGGAAGCAATTATAAATCCCCAGACAATAAAACAATGGGATAGAAAAGCAGGCTATATTTTTCATATTGAAATTTACAACCAAACCTTTTTACATGGCATTAGACAGAGCACTTCCCAAACTATTCGCAACTTCAGAGTCTCACTCTATCTACACATATACAAAAGGGTTCACAAAGAGATGGGATTTCAATCCTCGTCTAAGTCATACTCGAGATCATCCTGATCCTCCTCTGATTCCTCTTCACTCAAATCATTCTCTTTCTCAATTTCACCTGCGAGTCTCATTCACAAATTCCTCCTGCTCAGCTCCTCGTCGGGATCCTGAAATGTTTTCCCCAAACTAGGATGAGACTACGTCTCAGCGAGTTCTACCCCACTAAGCCCAATTAGTAAACTATTATACTAAAGGCTGCCTAAACACGCATAGGTCAGAAGATGTACCTTAGCATCAGATCCCACCGGCAAGTCAGTACAATTCACAATAGGCATTCAAGCAATCATATCACCGACCGAAGCATCGATCAAATCGACCTAGTCGATTACAAGCCAACAAGACCACTCACGGTCATTTCCACTCAGTCAATCAATTCACAACATCAAATCAAAACAATGATCAATCGACATCGTCGATTACATGTCAATTGGACCATTTCTAGGTCATCTCACTCCACACCATATAATCCCCAATAGTACACTCAGTCACAGAGCTACAGTAATGCTCTCGGGTGTCTATTTGCCAAGGTGATGTACAATAAACACTTTATGTGCATTCTCGTAGGCATTCCACTTTCCTTCAGCCACATGGGCACGATACTCGATACACAGAATTATGGCCACGCGGGCACGATCTACGCCACACAGGCACGATCAACTATCGCCACACAGACATGATCAACTATCGCCACTATCGCCACACAGGCATGATCAACTATCGCCACACAGGCATGATCATCTATCGCCACACAGGCATGATCAATATCCAACAATTTACGTGCATTCTCTAAGGCATCCTACATGCCAAAGCGATGTAATAATCGCCGAGCCACATCACACAGCATTTCTTTTCATATTTTATCATCATTGATAAAATATCGTGCATTAGCACACTATTGGCTTTAGCCAAAATATAATGATATCGATTCCACAAATCCCACCATTATTAGCGCTCACCAAAACACTTTTGGTGCTGTCAACCGACACCCGGTTATTTTCCAATTAATTTTCCAAATTAATTAACCCAGGAAAATAATCTTGTAATCACAATTAATTCACTTCAGCACAAAATAAAGCTCATTTAAATAAATGAACTGCACCACGATGATCAGCACGAAATTTAGGTCGTCGACCATCAAATTCTTAATTTCCGAAAAATAAATAAATAATTAATTAATTTCGAAAATTAATTATTAATTATTAAAAATTCCATTTAGCTCAAAATAAAGCTAATTTAAATAAACGGGCCACACCACGATCATTAGCATAATATTCCGGTCACTGGCCATCTCAACCTTAATTTCCGAAAAATAAATAATTAAATAATAAATTTCGAAAATTAAACAATTAACATTAAAATTCAATTTAGCTCAAATTAAAGCCCGATTAAATAAACGGACTTCACCACGGCCATCAGCATAATTTTCCGGTTCCGGACCATTTCCCTTGAATTTTCGGAAAATAAATAATTATTTAATTTAATTCCGAAAATTAATATTAAAATGCCAAAAATCCCACTTAGGCCCGAATCGCCAAATTGAAGCCCGATTAGGGGTCGGAAAATTCCCGAGACGTTTCCAATAATTAGTAGACCACGTCTACTTGTTAATTGCGCAATCAATTTAATTAAATCACATCACAATTGACTAATAATTGCTAATTTATTCTAATCTAACAACCTACACATAATTAATTAAAAATAAATCAACCTTAAGCATAATTAGCCACTAATACTGGATTAGTGAGATTACTCACCAAATCGTGCGCAAATCGGATCAATCCGACGGCGGCGACGCGAGGAACGATTGTTCCCAAAGCATGGCTCGGGTTCGGGGCCGGGAAACGGCCCAAAAGTGGGCCCGAAGATGCTGAAACCCACTCCGTAGGCTTGCTGGTCGGGGCTGAACGGAGCCGCTCCGGCAGCTAGGGCGGCAAGGGGAAGCCGGCGGAGGGCGAGGGGGACGCGGGGGTGGTCCGACGAGGCTAGGCGGTGGCCGGAGGTGGCCGGACGGGAGTTGGTCGGTGCGAAACAGGGGCTAGGTCGGCTGGATCACACGGAGGGAGGAGCGGACGGCGAGCGGCAGACGGCGGGACGGCGCAAGCGCACGGGTGCGGCGCGGGCGCGCGGTGCGGCAGCGGGATGGGCGGCGACGGTTCTCGGCGAGCTAGTTCTGGTTCGGGCTTCTCGTTCGCTTGCTGGACATGCGGAGGAAGGAAGAAGAAGAAGAAGAAAGAGAGAGAGAGAGAGAGAGAGAGAGAGAGAGAGAGAAGGATAAGGATTGACTAGTCAAAGAAAGAGAGAGAGGGAATGGGCGGTGGGGAATCGCACGAGGGGGAGGGGAGAGGAGAGAGGAGAGAGAAAGAAAAGAGAGAAAAGAAAGAAAAGAAAAGAGAGAAAATAGAGAGAGAAAAAAGAAATAAACCAATAATCTTAATCTTTTTTTTTTTCTTTCTCTTTCCCTTTCTATTTTCTTTTCTTGTCTTCACTTTTTCTTCCGATAATTTCTTTATTGAAATTTCGAACTCGTTGATAAATTGATAGACGATGAGACGGTCCTAAAAATGAATTGTGACACGCTCGAATATTCGATTCCCAAAACTGAATTAAATTTCATGATTAAAATCGACCGAACGTGATTTTAGTCCAATCCAACAAATAAGGTAGCTTTTAGGGATTTTACCGCGGATATATCCCTTAACGGCTTTACCTAATAAGTTAGTTAACTCGTGAGTGATCAGCTCAGAGAAAAAGCACCATAGGCACGCCGACGATATGCACATTTCATATGTTCGGGACGGGGTCGAAATTCGGGATGTCACACTCTCTCTCTTGAGCGCGCGCGCGCGCGGGGGTTTATGATGAGTAAGTGGAATTTGCTCTTTCCATTCAACCGTGAGGCCACAGCATGGACTGCTAAATATGGTGAAGGACTACAAGCTATGAAGCACGGACCTGTGCTTCCGTGTCATGTCTGACACGTGTCGGAGCGCGTCGGACACGTTGATACGCTCAGACACAATCGGACACGCGTTCAACGCCTGTCGGATTTTTTTACACGTGGTCAACTTTTTCCCAACACGTTTGGACACGTGTGTCTAGCAGACAATGGAGGGTGGGAGCCACAGTGAGGGAGCAGAGATGAGGCCGTGAGCGACAGTGAGCCCACGATGGCGAGAGACGGCTAGAGAAAGAGCATAGATTAAGGCAAGGGCTGCTACTGTGATGCTGCGATGGATCCAACGAGACTGCAGCTGTGAGGGAGGAAGGGCCGAAGGCGAGTGGAAGAGGAGAGGAAGGCGGTCATGTGGCGAGGAGGAGAGGAGAAGGATCAAGAGGAAGAGGAGAGGAAAGGGGTCATGCGTTGAGGGGCGAGGAAGGAGAAGGATCGAGAGGAGGAAAAGAGGAAGGGTCGTGCGGCGAGGGGCGAGGAGGAGGAGGTAAAGTTAGGATTTTTGATAGAAAACTCAAAAGTAATTAAAAAAAAAAAAAAGGGGACTCTAATGGCCATCACCTATTTTGGGGGAGGGGAAGTGATAGGACAGCCTTGTCTGTAGTGGTGGGATGGAAAGAAAAATAAAGTGGGGGGGGGGGAATGGACAACCGTGGAGAGGAAAAGAAAAATAAATTTGGGGGATGGACGAGGGAAAGAATATTTTTTTTAATTGAAAAAATAAATAAATGAGATTAAAAAATAATTTCAAAAAATAAAAAAAAATATTTATTTAATATATAACGTATTATAACGTGTCGGAATTCTCTATTTTTAAAAAAAGACATGTCGACATGTCGTGTTGTGTCGAATTGTGTCATGTCGCGTGTTCATATCGTGTGTTGATGCTACATAGACTACAAGCCCACGTGACTCCGGACATCATCCACCGTCAACCTCGGCTTTTCAAAAGATAAAAAGAAGTTAGCGTGTTTGTGGAGGATCGCAACACATGGGGTTTGTCGTTTGCCTATTCCTTTCCCCAGAGCTTGATTTCTTGGAAGCCATTGTTGTTGCAATAAGATCAATGATATTGCCAGTTTGCTTTAAATTTTGGGTGGCGTGTATCACAAAAATATTTCTAGTTACCACTTATGTTAATGCCACTTGGGTCTTCATTTCTAACCCATGTTGAACTAACTATTTGCTAGTCCCATAGTACAAAGGTTCTATTTCCGTCATTCAGACTTTAGCTGGAATATCAGTTTCTAATTTTGCAAGATCCAATGCCACGAATTCTAATATCTCTTTACCCACCACCATCCCTGCCGCAAACAATCGGCCCACCATTCTCTCACTGCCGTCTTAGCAGCCACCTTCTCTCTCTCTCTCTCTCTCTCTCTCTCTCTCTCTCTCTATGACCACTGTGGTATGTAGTCTTGATGCTACTCATGACCTCCATTTTGTTAGGAATATGGTTCATACTCCCCATCGATAGCAAGGCATAGAAGTTGCGTTCCTCGATGAGCAGGCGGGGTCCAATGGTCGCGGAGGTAGTGCCCCTAAGCTATGCTGGAAGGCTTTTACAATTTAAGTCCATATTTTATTGGTAATTTGAGTTTCAGCCTATGAATAGCTACTGGCCATATATAACATTTTTATCTAGTAAATTAAGAGTTATAATAGAGAGGTGTGAGGTATTAACCATAGTGGAATGCTCAGTTGGACATAATCTTAATTTAAGGATGGATCGGGATAAAAACCTTGTGTCTATATTTCTTTTTCTTGTCTTGATTTTTTTATTTCTTTGTGATTGTGTGTCAAATCCTGATGTACCTAAGGTTGCAAGTTGCCATGGATGACCTCAACCTAAGGTTGTCCAAGTCCATAGGCTTGTTACCTCAATTTGAGGTGGTCCAAGCCCATGAGAAGGCATGTGGATTGAGGTCGCCGATACCTTGGCAACCTTGATTGATCATGAGAGGAAGGGAGGGTGGAAGCACGGGAGATCATTGGTGGATGACAACGAGTGAGGTGGATATTCATCGGGGTACCATGGATTTGGGTAATTGGATTTTAAGTTGTTTTGGAAGTTTTGCCTACATGAGAAATTTAAAATTTCTCTAGGGCCAATTTGGGAAGGAGAACGTAGATATTGTCCTCAGAGTTATGATGGTTAGGAATGAGCAGTTTTAGGTTCTATTTGGAATTTAGAATCTATCTATCGTAACAAGTTCATCATTTTTTGGAACCTGAAACCTATTATGCACTTGGAACCTACTCTATCATAGGTTCTAGTGTCAGTTCTAATGATAGGATAAGTTCTAGGGTCCACTTGTATAACTAAGCAAACCATTGTAATGAATTATCATATTTAATGACTATCACTTGTTGCTAATCTGTTGACCATAACTTATGTTTGACAGATGTAGAGCATGAAACATTAATAAAGTATAAGTCTCTATCATAAAATAGAAGTTTAGATTAGTGGTTTCATACTATGCACTTATCATTGGATGCTATAGATACCGTAAAATCGTGTGAAGATATGCACTAAGAAAAATAGAAAAAACTTATTTTAGATTCAAGTTCTAAGTTCCAGATTCCACTTGTCTAAAACCTAGAATCTACCCATTGAAATGGGTTCTCCAATTTTTGAAATTTTGAACTTATCTTGCATATTTTGAAACCTTAAATTGAGCAGGTTCTCACCTATGTGGTTCTCTGATTCTAGGTTCTACCCTAAAACTATACTCATCCCTATTGATGGTAACTAATGTCGGGTACAAATTGGTTTCCAAAGCCAAAACTCAGGGTGTAAATTAGTGATTTTTATAAAAAGAGGGAGTAAAGTGATATTGGTGTTAAAAATAAGGATAATTCTGAGTTTTTTATTTTATTTTTAAAGTACGCAACAAGTAGGTTAGGAAAATTCCTACTTGAGTTATTTCATTACATCACCTTACTAATTCATAAAAGGATTCTGTTAATGTGTGCCCTAGGGAACTAGTTAAGCATGCTTAATTAAGAATGGTTCAATTTACAAGATAGGGGCAACACATAACATGAGAACAGACAATGCATTGAAAATTAACGAGTATACTCGTTAATAAAACGCTTCATAAAAGAAAAAAAAAGATAGAAATTGCAATTATCAAATGGGTAATTCACATTTTTTTTAAATTACCAATAATTTTAAAAGTTCCGAGTGTCGATATTTATAAATTTTGGAAGATTTCGGGTATTACCCATTAGATAAAACACTCTAATCGGGTGATCTGTGAGAATTGAACCAAAAAATAAAAATAAAAAGTGAACTTCTTAACAAACTCTTATTTTCTTGCCACAATCAAATATCAAAGTTGAGTTGCCTACATTTATATCATGCCATATTTGCAAGGAAAAGCCTATCATCAGCCAACAAAGTTCAAGTCTAATCCAATCATTCATGGGTCTCTTGTCTGTCTATAATGCGGCCTTTGTTTCTTTTCGGGAGTCACGTGAAGATGGATCTAGAGGCGACTAGGTCAATGGGGGAGATAAATTGTGACGCCTTATTGCCCATCAATCAGTCTTCTTCTTCTTCTTCTTTATTTTTTATTTTATCTGATCTGATCTTATATCTATTTTACAAGTTACTACGTGTTGTATGTAGATTGTAAAACCCTGCTTCCTTCCTTTCTCATCCGTCCCCACTCTAGCTCCTTGACAACATATAATATACTATGTCAATTACATCCCCCTCCGTGGTATTCACATATGATAAGTTTTCTTATTGGTTTCTACCTTATTCTTCGGTTTTTCTTTTTTCATTTTTGGAGGGGCGGGGGTTGGTTGCATTACCAATTCAATCCTATAGTTATTGTACTGATATCTATACAATCCTAAACATTTCAATTTTATCAATGCAGCTCTAAATTTTTATGTGAAACTCCTATGTGATACTTCTAGTCAATTGCCATGGTATGAGTACACTTGCCCATGTTGGCATGCACCACGTAAAACGGATGGCAACAACTGGACACCATGTCAGCAATTTCTAATGGCTATTTACTACTGGTAATGCCGAATTAATGCAAACTGATACAAGGGAAGCTATTTACTAATGGTAATGCCGAATTAATATTGCATACCTGTAAGTAAAGGAATGTCCGTACAATCGAATATTTTTGTGATTACTGGTGCAATGCATTTGCCACGTGTCGGTCGTTGGGCGCGATGCCGTTGGAATAATGAAGGGGGTTTATCCCGTGACGACCGGGTGGGTCAACTCCTCTTAACTTCAATCCATGGCTCTTTCTCTTCATGCCTTCGCCTCAAGCAACGCGTTTCTTCTCTAGTTTATTAATTTCCTTCGGCCCCCACTTTTTCTCTTTTTCCGAATTGGCTAAATCGTGGAATTAAAAGAAATGAGCCAACGAAAATGACATTTGGAGGAAATACAATAAAAAAAATTATTTAAGATTGTTTGTGGGGTCAATTCGTAATCTCAGGGAAATTTTGCTCAGTGTAGTTAGTGATTAAGTTTTCCATAGTGTGTTGTGAAATATATATATTTAGTAAAAATAATCGTTCAGACGTTTGAATAGTTGGTCAATGAAACTTTTTCCATTACTAACAATAATTTATGTCTAGACAGTTTTGTGGATAAAGAATATATTTTTCGTTTAATCAATTTTTGTCGATGATACAATTGATTATTAATTTTTTTCAAATAATTCATTTTTAGTGAAATAAACGAAATCTAAAAGAAAATTTTGTATAATGTTTAAATACATGATCAATAATTCTAATGTTTTTGAGCTTGTAAAACACATGGAGAATCTTTCCAAACCTACCATGCGGATTTTTAATTTAGTCGCAAATTTTTCAATTTTGTCAATTTGGTGAAAAAACTTTGGGCATAAGTCTAATGTAATATTTCCGACCAATTTTTGTTGTTGACATGATGGCCTACCATGTAAAATGATTAACGATGACTGGATCCTAATAATTTTTGAAAAAAATTGATCGGAATGATTATATGGAAATTTTATGTAAAAAATTAAGACTAAAACTGAAGAAATTCAAAAATTCAAAACTGATTTCATAAATGTGTGATATGTTTAGGATTAGTTGGGTGATTTTTTGAAAAAGAAAATAGTTAGACGTTGGAGTCGTCCTAAAGATAGGTCAATGACTTAGATTGAGGATTGTCTTGGAATTAGGCGCCTTTAGAACGTGCCTGTATAGTGCAAACCTCGTGCAGCAGCACATGTTCAATGTTGTGAATAGTAAATTGCGATGAGATGATTTGACCCCCAATAAACAAGAAAGTTTTGCAATTAGAGAGAGGCACGTGGTCTGTTTTGCTCGTTCGAAGTTGACAAAGATGACATCTAGCGATATAAAAAACCTTGTATAAAATTGAGATTTCCAGCGCATCATGATTCTTTAGATCTTAGCCCTAACAAAATTATATATAACAAAAAAAAAAAAAAAAAAAAAAAGAGATTGCTTTCATTGCATTTGTTCTGCAAAAAATAAAAAATAATTTAAAATATATTTCTAGAAATAATTGCATGCGTTACTCATAAAAGTGAATGGACAAGAAATATTTTCATCATTCACAATAGTATTTAGACATAAATTGTTGTTGATGATGAAAATATTTTAATTGATTGATTATTTTAAGTGATTTAAATGATTATTTTTAGAGAAATTAGAGCCTATTTTCATGTTTAATTATTGTCCTTATTCCTTAACAATATAGTGTAGGTCAAATTGTCCTCTAGAAGTAAACTTTGTGTGGTTGTACCCCTTAGTTTTACATAGATGGGTGCTTCGTTTTGTCTTGACGTCCGGCAGGTTAAAACAGAAATCATGACTTACAATCCCTCCTCACTTTTCCCTAATTTCATAGATTATATGATAGAAAAAAAGCCATAAAAAACTTTTAAATTATGTTCACTATAACACAGTTGCTCTAAGCTTATTTTTTGTGACATTGAAAATTCTAAATTGTACCAAATATAACACATTTATTCTTAACTTTTTTCTTATTACATAAAAAATCCAAAACTTGTACTTATGCAACGTATTTACCTCCCTTAAAGTCTAGTTAGAAGATTTTTCAGCCAAAATAATGTTGTTTATATTTCAATTAAGCCACGTAAGTGTCACGTTAACACTATTTGCTTTCTAACTCCATTTAGACATATTTTTAACGGTTTTCGTTGACAAAATTTTGAGGGAGGGTGAATGTATCACATAAATTCAAATTTGAGGTTTTTCATGTCACAAAAAAATTAAGGTAACTGCATTACAATTAGCATAGTTTTGGATTTTTAATGGCTTTTGCCTTGTATAATAAGCATGTCAAAGGTTTATGAGGAAATGTTCATTCTTCTTGGAGATTGGCAATGTTCGTGGGTGAGATATGCTCGAATGGAGTTCGGCAATGTCCCGGGAGGGTATATACTCAGACATACATCAAACGTATCTACTCTAAATGAAATAACTCAACTCGGGAGAGATGATGAGCTTGGATACATTAAAACAAAAAAGAAGGGGGAAATGGAAAAATGAACAATCTGTTGAGAAGGGGAGAGGCAGCGGTCTCTCTCTCTCTCTCTCTCACGCATGCGCGAGCGACATCCCGCACAAAATTCCGAAGAGCGCCACCCTTTTTTTGGACCATGGAGATCAACTTGCAAGTCATCCTAGAAGATGTTCTATATATTTGTTTGAAATCTATGATAGATATGTAAATTGGTACCACCTCGTGGTGGTGTCTGTATTCCTCAAGGGACACGCATCATGAGGTGGTCACTGTCTTAGGTGACAATGACTATGTTTGTGTCACTTATGATGAAGTGGAATTGGCCGCGAATAGAAAGTATTTTACATGATCATCATCACACTATGTGACAATGACAGAAATGCTAGGAAATAATTAAGAAGCAGGCATTTAAAATTCAAAAGCAAAAATTTAGTTGGAATGCATGCCAAAAAATACTGTTCAGGGATATGGGGCTTAGGAATAGAAATGTGCATTGAAATGAGACATACTAAAATTTTATGTGATTGATTGATTATGTCACATCATCAATATAATTAATGCAAATAATACTTTTATTTGTACATGGGGATCTATATGTTTCAAGTTGATAACATTTGTTTTTTTTTTTTTTTACTTTTCTCTAGTCCCAAAAACATAAATTTTTACCACCCGTGGTGGCGACATAGTGGTTGAGCTTCAGTTTCTTTCGGGAGAGGTCTAGAGTTCAAATGCTTGCGTCGTCTGCTTTGTTGAAAAGCAACCCACGACTTGCGTGGGGCAAAAAGGGTGGTGGTGACTCTTCTGCTCCTACAGGGTTTACTCCGCCGCAAAGTGGCGCACAGAGGTTCCCTGGGTACAAAAAATAAAAATAAAAAACATAAATTTTTTACATTACGTATTTAATATGGTTTTATTCCATATGCATACAATACTCAATTAAATGTCATATTCATGACATAATATGAGAAGTGAGTGCTTCAGTTACTTGCAAACACTTCGAAAGACAATCCTCTCAAGTTTTCTGACTCTTTTTTCGATTCTTTTTCAAAATGAAGGATCTTTCCATCTACACTTTGCAATGCCTTCTTCTCTAGCAATGCATACATGCTGATGGAGCGTGCCTAACTCTCTCATTGACCTCAATTTCCTAAGAGATGGTTACCTGTATCTACTACCTTACTTAATCATCATCGACTGACCAATCTACCTATTTAAATGTTTAACCCAAAAGACGTCAACAATCCAATTCTACTTCTTTAGAATCGAACTCCCATAATATATAACAACAAGCTATCGATCAATCACCTGCTTTCTTTCTATGCATAACCAATCGGCTTCACGCAATGTGTCCAAGCTCTAACGTGGGATGTGAGAATATCATATATCACCTAATAATTTAATTTTTATTAAGGGTTAATATCATTAAAAAAAACCTCAAAATAGTATACTTGTGATATATTCACTTCAAATTAATTTTTTGACTACCAAAGACCCTAAATCGGTATATTTGTGACATATTTACCTCAAACTAATTTTTTGAACACCAAAAATCACAAATTAGGTAATTTGTGATAAATTTGTGACATCCTAGATTTTCAACCCTGTCTTCTACTGAGTAAATCGGACATTTCATTGATGCGTCTATAGGGCTATTTTTAGAGCCGATCACTCTTGAGATAACTAGGTTAGCTGGGGAAGCTATTAAGGACTTTAAATCAAATAGATTTGAGAACTTGACCAAGAATTGGCTTCTTGATCGTGCTTATCTTTGGAGGCCATTACGGCACAATTAAAAATCGATTTGAGATCGTAGATAGGTGCGTTTGATCGAGATGTGTGGCCAATCATGGGTGACTCCACTAAATTGGAAAATTCTCGTCGACTGACACCAATATGATTTTACTATCGTTTTGGTACCCTGTGTCCATAATTGAATTCTCGAAAGTTTCACGACAATCGAGAGTTGCCAATGAGTCGAGTGGGTTCATAGTGGCTCAAAGAAAATCGACCACGGTCATTTGCACTTGAAAGTATCTGAAAGTTACCCGGTAGTCTAGGTCACGCTAAAAACACGCCAAATGAAAATTAACCGCGAATTCAAGTCCGATTTCATAAATTGAAGTTTCTGTCATGTCACAATAAATTCTAGGAGTATCGACTCAGTCTTAGAAGATTTTCTGGAATTGACACTTTTTGGGAAAAAGTCATCGCCGGGTTGTGTTTGGTACATAAAATGCTGAAGATGGTTTTTTATTACAAAATCAAGATGCATGGTGGATTCTTGAGTGAGGAAAAATGCAGAGACGATCAATGAAATGATCAATTGAATTTGTGAGAATCAATCGGATGAAATCAAGAGGAATTTGGAACCAATTTAAGCCATCTCTCTCAATTTCTTAACCCCTTTAACAAAGAAATCGACCATTTGGAGAGTTGTGTGGTGTGTACATGGTGGCGCACTAAATCGCAACCAAGTGATGAAACTTATTGAGCAAGGCTTAGAAGATATTTATTGTGGAAAAAATGGGCTTGGTGGAGCCCAACTCTCACTTATCTCTATCTCCTTTCCCTCACACCCCCACAACCGGATAGTCTCTCTCTCCCTTCTCATTTCCTCGTGTGACAACCTCCGTTGTGCCGAGAATTACCGCTGCTTGAGGATCGAGAGACCAGCAGAAGCAAGATCCAGCAACCGAAGCTGCAGCGCCACTTGTCCATCCCCTGGACCTTCGGTCAACAGCAGCAGGATTCCTCTCCTTTTTGTTGACCACCAGCTCGCCAACTGCCCACGTGAAAGAGCTTCAACTGCATCGTGTCTTCTTCTTGTGCGATTGGTGGACTGAAGAGAGAACCGAACGCCTTCCCATCCACCGAACGGTCTTCTCCGCAAGCAACGATGCCAACTCCATCTTCTGCCGAGCTTGTTGCCACTTGGCAGTGTGTACGCCTGGTTCGATCAACAACAGCTTCAACTGAAGCTCTTGGCTAACCGTTTCAGCCCACGCCCACGCACAGATAAACCGCCAACATCACCGTCCACCCAAGAAGGAAGCTCCACGCGTCTCCCAGCTGTCAGCGTCGGTCAACCAAACGTCTTCAACTCGTGGAGTTTGGCCAGCTCAAAGACACCAGCATCTTTGTACTTCGTGCGTCCAGCTGAAGACCAACGAAGCTTTCTCTCTCTGCTTCGTATCTTTTGCTGACCGAAGCATCGCGCGCAGCTCAGTGCCAGTGTCCATCCAGCCCGCGCGAGACAGCCCAAAATTCAGATCTTTAGCCCAGCGTCTTCTGATTCTCTTTGGCCTAGCAGAATTTTCAACTCAGCCTTGAAGCTTGGCCTATTCAGCCCACAAGCCCAGCAAGGCCCATTTTCAACAGGCCCAAGCCCAAGAGCAAGCCCATTCCATTGCAAGAAAAAATCTCAGTTGGGCTGAGATTTGTTGAGCCAAGTCGAAGGCCCAGTCCAAGCCCGCCGGTGTTGTCGAAAGCCCGATTTCGACCGCCGACGCGTCATCGTCGCGGTGATTCGGTCTCCGCTTTACCAAGTGAGTAATCTCACTAATCCTTGCTTAGTAGACTAATGATGCTTATGGGTTGATTAGATTTAATTAATTGCAATTAGGTGATTAGATTAGAATGGATTAGTGATTATTAGTTAATTTCATTGCATATTAGTTTGGTGGTTAGTGTACTTAACTAGAGAATTGCCTATATTAATTATTGAATGCATCTCAGGATTTGTCCTAACCCTTATTGGGCTTCAATTAGGCAATACGGGCCTAAATTGGATTTTTAGTATTTAATTATTAATTTTAGAAATTAATTAGTTAATTATTTAATTACTGGAAATTAGGTTGGGATTAGTCGATGACTGGAATTTCGTGCTGATTTTAGTGGTGCTCCCTGTTTATTTAATTGAGTACCTGGTTGTGCAAATTGAATGCAAATAGTAGTTTTGGGTATTTATTTCAGAAATTTAATAACTTTGGTAATTGAGTAGAGAATTGTAAGGCGTTGGTCTACAGCGTCAAAAATCTATATTTGTATTGCTAAAAAGAGTGGGTGAATAAAAAGGAAATTATTGTATTTTGGCTAAGGCTGACTGTGTGCCCACACACGTGTACTTTTATCAAATATGATGAAAATGGTGAAATTGATTGTGTCTTCGGAAAAAAAAAAAATACTATAACGGCTCAATGATTCGTATGTCATCTAGAGAATGGACTTTATACTATTACAGCTCGATGACTCTCATGTCATTGTGAGAAAGAATTGCTTGTATACTGGCTCGATGACCCTATAGGTCATCTTGGAGAATGGATGGTATTAAATGTCGGCTCGGTGATTCTATAAATCATCTTGGAGAATGGATGACATGCCATAATGGCTCGGTGACTCAACATGTCATCTTGGAGAATGTATGTTATGATGAATATACTTGGTGACTCTATATGTCATATCGGAGAATGAATATTATAATATACCAGCTCAATAACTCAATAGGTTATCTTGGAGAATGAATAGTATGTTATAATGACTCGGTGACTTAGTGTGTCATCTCGAAGATTGAATCATATAAATTATTGGCTTGATAACCTGATGGGTTATTCTAGAGAATGGACAGTATTGATTGAAATGACCAAGAATGGTCCGTTTGATATGTAACTGACTAAGTGGATTGATTATTGCTTTAAACTGATGTCGTGAATTGATTGATTGAATGGAAATGACCTTGGGATGGACCGATTAACAAGTAATCGACTAGGTTGATTGATCGAGATGTCGATTTGTGATGTGATTGCTTGGGTGCCTATTGAACTGTTCTAATATGCAGGTGGAATCAGAGGCCAAGGTAAGTCCTCTGACTTGTGCCTGCATAGGCAACTCGGTCAGCATATTGGTTTCCTAATTGAGTCTTAGTGGGGTAGAACTTGCTGAGACGTAGTCTTATCCCGATTGTGGGACAACATTTTAGGCTTGTAGATGAGCTTGTGGAGGAGGAACCGGAAGAGTACGATGAGCCAGAAAAAGATAAAGAGCTTGAAGGGGTGAGCTTAGTGAAGAAGAGTCAGAAGAGAATCAGGATGATCTTAAGTACAACCCGGATGAGGACTGAGATCCCATCCTGTCTTGTCAGACTTTGTCTACATGTGAATAGATGTTAGATCAAACTTATGTATATATTATTGTAGAATACTATGAGATGTTTGTAAAAATATGTGGTTGTGAATTTTCAATATGAAAAAGATGGCCTTACTTTTCTATCCCATCGTCTTATTGTATGGGGATTTATAATTGCTTTCGCATGTGCTATTAGAAATGAAAGGGGTCGGCGATACTTAGTCTTAGGATATTGCATTCTAAAATCGACCAAGTAGAAGAATGTGTGCGTGCCCAAGGATCGTGACGTGACAAAATTTATTCTCTATTAATTTTCGTTAAATTGGATTAATACTATGAAAAATCATAAACTGGTATACATGTGACAAAAGGAGTGTAAAACCCTCAATTGATATACTCATCAATTATCACGTGTCATTCAACTTAATAATTTAACGATAAAATTTAATGAAAATTAATGAAGGAAAAATTTGTAAGAGATGTACAAGTTTAAATTTTTTATGGTAAAAAAATTAGTTTTGGGTGCATGTATCATGAGTATACTAATTTAGAATTTCTCATGATATATACTATTTTATTTCATTCTTATTTAAACACCCTTATATTTATCTGCATGGCTATTTTTCTTTGCCAAACACCCTTTTCATTTCTTCTCTTTTCATTTCTTTTTTCTTTTAATTAATTTTGGGTTAGTGAGAAATGTTATTGAAATAAAAATAAAAGCAAAAGCAAGAGGATAAGCATCGCTACCACCCCCGGTCATTCATGATAAAGCATCCAACAACACATCAGGGGTCTATATCAAATTCTGTAAAACAGATTGGTGTTAACTGTTAATGTGTAATAGAGATGCCTTAAGAATCTTTCTATAATTATGTTTTTAATTGTAGACTGTAGACCCATTAAAATGGGTCATAAACCCATTTGGTAATCCAAATGGATGTTAAATGAATTATAAATGAGTCTAAATACAATATGAGTATTGAGTGAGTCATAAATTGGTTTATAATTTACTTAAACCTAATTCATTTCTGTAGCTCTCTCTTTAGTCTTGCCTTCAATTGATTTCACACTCACTCATTTCGCACTTTTATCTCAGTTTGGCTATGAGATTTCATAAATTGGATAAATTATGGAAGTGTTTACCAATATGAATTGAGTTGTATATGGGTTGGGTTGGATATGGATTACTAAATTGTATTGCATACAAATGGATCAAAATGGATCAAAAGGGGTCTATTTGGGTTGGGTCATTTATGACTTGACCCAAACCCGACCTGATTTACTCATTTAACAGGCATACCTGATTATATTGATTACTCTATTTTAGGCAATCACAATTAGCCACTAGGTCGTTATTTTTAATTTGACTCTAAATGTTAATGTGATATCATAATTGGAGGTCCATAATAAAATCTTTCAAGTCCCCTATTTTGATCAATTATTATAATTTTCCAAGATTGCTCCTAGGCCAAATTTCAGCCTATGCATGAGGGGTAATGTTGTAACATTTAAATATTAAACCGCGTTTACATCATACATATTTAATTTTTTTAGAGTAGTAGGCTATTGTCTCACAACATTTTTCGTGGATTTACTCCTTTTAGTACGACTGTGCATATCAGATCACGAGAATAACCTAAATGGAACTCCAATCCTGGTATTTATAAGCAAAGTATCAAAGTTAACTAAAAAGCAAGCACGATGCAATTTTCAGTTTCCAAAACATGTCAAACATTATGAACACAAGGATTCCATATCGGTTTGACAGCCGAGCCATGCAAATGATTCTCTTTCGGATTTTTGCCGGCTCAAAACACGTTTGGCATTTTAGTACCCAATACTTGCATAAACTACTTGGGTTTTTGAAGAGAATTTTTGCTATATAACCAATCTAGGGCAAAATCTCGAGAATTATTGCAATATATTTTAAAGTGAATTTGTATCATAAAACTAATCTATGGCAAGAGATGGCATAATTAGCGGCCTTCGAGCATCGAAATCGTAACATCATTCCCAGAAGCTGGTTTGTCATTTGTGGATAGATTCGCGCCATGGTACTTGCTCTTAAAAACGTATGCAGGTCGTTTCGGGGATGCAAGAACCACATCTTTATTTGCCAACATGAACACAACGGTGGTCATGTCCGGCCTATCGTCCGCGAATTCTTGCATGCACAAAAGACCGATCTGGATGCACCTCAAGGCCTCTTCTTTGGTGCATGAATCACCCATCCACTCGTCGATAACGTCCTCGCAGTTCCCTTCTTTCCATAGCTCCCATGCCTGCGATTGTGTAGTGAACAAGCTGAGTATATTAGGCTATGTATTATGTATGAGTCCAGTCCTGTCTCTTGTACTCATTCAGAGTTCTAGTACTTACATGGCCTACCAAGGAAGATGGATTTTCATTGTAATATGCACCGTTCCTTTTGCCACTAATGATCTCCAACAACAAAACTCCAAAGCTGTAAACGTCGGATTTTATCGAAAATATACCCTCCATTGCGTATTCTGGTGGCATGTACCCGCTGCCGTGTAAAAAATGAAGCAGAAAAAAAAGGGGTTTTGATTAGTTAGTTGAGCTGAGGCTCTTGGAATCGATAAGCAGGTAAAGCATTGTGATGGCAAGAATTCTCACTATGTTCCAACTACTCGATTTGTGTTTCCTTGGATTTGGTCCCCGCCGCATACCCTAGCCATACTAAAATCTGATATCTTTGGATTCATCGCAGCGTCGAGTAGGATGTTGCTGGCCTTTAAGTCTCGGTGAATGATCCTGAGCCTTGAATCTTGGTGCAAGTACAAGAGTCCTCGAGCCACCCCAGATGCGATTTCAAACCGTTTTCTCCAATCCGGCAACAATCTTTTTGTTTTGTCTGGACCAAGATCAAGACATCAACAAACCATTGTTCGTTGTCATGGGTCGATCTATGAAATCAGAGTATTCTAGCTAGTGGGAGAGCAGAAAATGTACCGAAAAGGAAGGTATCCAAGCTCTTGTTGGGTAAATACTCGTAAATTAGCATTTTCTCATCTTCTTCGACACAGCAGCCTAGTATTCTCACCAGGTTCCGGTGCTGGAGCTTCGCAATTAACCGGACTTCGTTTTTAAATTCTTTAACTCCTTGTCCTGAATGTTTCGATAGTCTTTTGACCGCTATTTCCATTCCATTGTCCATGACGCCCTGTCAATTATATTTCCAATATGCAAGTCTTTATCAATTTTTCTAACTAGCTTTGTTGTGTAATGGAAGTTTACCTTGTATACTGATCCAAAACCGCCTCGACCGAGCTTATTGAGGACGGAGAAATTGTTTGTTGCCGAAGCTACGGTACTCAGATCAAAGAGCGGCACATCTCTGTTTCCCCTCGGTTCATCACTGCGGTCTTCTACACTCTGAGGCTCGTTGAAATACGTTGAATTGGTCATATCACTCACCTGTGGATTATGGCTTCTGCGATCTGTTTCCAAGACAACCACATAAATGCCATTACAACCTTGTGATATTCCTCATTCAGTAATTCATTTCGTTGAACCGAATGAATGTTGTTAGCTTTAAAAGATCTTCTTGGTTTTTATATTGATGTACTTTATGATTTCGTCTCTTGTACCCTGAAACTGGCCTTGTGCTGGTTTAGTTTCATTGTTGAAATGCTGCGTCGAGATGTGAATTGGCATAATCGTGCTTTCGTTTGTTCAAGGTTCTTAGATTCGGAATTGATTAAATAAAACATAGAATTCACTCCGTAACTGACTTCCTATAGCTAAGAATAGTTCCAATATTGAACCGACTAAAATTTACGTCCTTTATTAACTGGTGAACAATAAGAGGTGATGAATTTTAGCTGGAAAATATAATAAAGAGCGCACTAATGTTGAGGACCAAGTGACGCACCCTTTCTCTTCTTGATCACCAAGCCATACAAGAAGGAGCCGGCGAGAAGTAGAGCTGTCAAAATTGAAACTAGAATGATCGCAACCATTGCCTTTTGGCTGAGGGATTTTTCTTCCTGTGACGAGCTGAAAGGAAAGTACAAACACAGTATTTCAGATTCAATGACCTCAAAAATGCTTGTGCCAAGTAAAGGAAGTAAAATTCTTTCAACTTGGACTTGAGACCATATATCATCAAGTGGATCTCAAACGATACACAGTTTATACAATCCAAAAGCTTGAACTTGATTCCTAGAATTGTGGATGTGAATTCTTATGCTCATGAATTTAATCTATTTTGAAGTTCGATTCATCATTTTCTTGACAATACTAATTTAATAAAACAAATGATGCTGGATATGCATCACATTAACAAAAGTAGTACTAGTAACATAAGTTATAGAAGCAGGAGTACCTAACTCAATGGCATCGACCCGTACATATAAATCTTGACCTGAATCGGCAAATGTTTTTGTATCGACTAAATCGCCATGCCACATGAGGCACCCAGAACCTCCCAGACTTTCACTGGCGCTAGCATAAGCTGAGCAAGAGCAATCCCTAAGGCATTCCTCCTCGCACTCCTTCAAGTTCAAGCTCATGTTGGCACGTGCTTTTGAAGTGTCCGGCACCTTCGCACGTGCCACCCTCACGAATCCTTCCCCACTTTGACACACTGACACCCCTCCCCTCCTTATGCACCCTGCCGATCCATCTCTAAGGTACCAATCGCCCGGGGATTTGGGCTCGAGCCCTGGCAGGCATGTGCACTCGAACTGGCCCGTATTGTATGGATTGCAGTTGCTGTTGGGCCACACTTGCCGTAATAATCGCACTGGTCCTTCGGATCGAACCAGAATTCTATCCACCGCCGGTCTCTGTCGTGCCACGTGGATCGTCGGAGTGACCCTGATTCGTTCACCACCATTCTGGTGATGATGGATGCGTCAATGACGCCATACATTATAGAAACCTCGTCTGGGTCATTTACAAAGCTTCTGTTAAAGATGTAAGCACAAGTCATTTCAGGTACACCGCTCCACCGATCTCCAGTCCATGACCCAGCACGCCAATATGGATCCCCGTCCTTGTACAGAAGCAATTGAGGGTAGCCCGTTGGATCGATCCTATAGGAGCAATTGCCAGGTGTCGGATCCTCTGGGGACTTCCAAGATGTTAGGAACCGGTTCAAACCGGTTTTGCGGTTCAACCCGAGTTTCATGAAAGGAAGCATAGTGTCTGTTGGATAATCAAAGCTTTGCCATATCATCCTTTCGCTAAAATCTTGAACCAGGACTAGATTGCCTGAATCCATAAGCCGGGCTGTAGTAGAATAATTGGACAATGCATAAGAAACATTTGTGGACCAAACAAGAAAGCTTCCATTTGTCTCATGGAGCACCAAATTTCCATCAGAATCAATCGAAAGAGCTCCTGAAGTGCCATTGATTGGCCTCTCTCGGTTAGCAACCCAAACAACGGTTTGCTCAGAAACTTGGTAATACCAAATTCCGACATAACGGTGGCTAGAATTACCTGGGCTGAAGAAACCGAGAGTGAACTTTTTACCGCTGGAGACCAAGAGATTGCCATCTCTGATAGTATTGTTTTGGCTTAGGATGTCCAAGCCAGTACTTCCCTGAAGTAGAAAAAGAAGAAGCAGGGCAAATACTGACCCCTCTTCTCTGTTCATGGTTTCTTTTTATTGAGGATACAATGGTATGATGTCTGAGATAATTGAAGTGACTGAGTAATGATACCTCAAATACCACGCAGTGTAGTTAAGGTCTTAATTAGCGAGGATCCACCTTTCTCATGAATTTAAGCAAGGTCATTGTCACCTTTTTTGTCCACCATGTAAATGAAGTGCAAGCTATGATACCAATGTTTTCCTTTCTAAGCTTAGTATGTTCGGTTGATATTTCTCAATCGTGAAACAAAGAAAATAATTCCTAATTCATGTAAATTGAAGTAATGGATGCGTACCTTGGCACCTCCCCTTGCTTTCCCTTCCCAGCAGCCTAGTCCTTTTAATCAATGTGGTCGAAAGAAATTGCTTGAAATGTATTTGCTTTTGCGTTGAATTGGTTTACGGTGAAAGAATAGGATTCCGAGTTATCATCGTGCTGCTCATCACAAAGAAAACTTGACATTTCAAACTGTTGTGACGGGGACGGATACCACATCGGTTTCCATCAAGTGCGATTTTAACATGGAAACAATTAGTTGAGGCTGAAAGTGCGAATCTTGAATCTTCTATTCATAAGCTCATTGCAGAAATTGGGAAGAACAGAAGAATAGTCCTTGCTTTGAACTCATTAACCTCAGAAGTTGCCAAGAAAGAGAGAAAGGAGAATCTTGTTGTCCACGTCTTCTAGCAAGTCAAAACTCCCAGCTGCTTCCACCAAAGTAGCCATTTCGTAGGTCTTTTTCAAGGATAGAGTCAGACATGCCATTTGATTTCCTATAAACCCTTTTCTGATTAGTCCTTTATGCTAGGCTAGTATTCCGGTTTTCATATGACAGAGCTTATCTACCATATTATGATTATTCTTTTGATTTTATTCCAATTGCTGAAATATATGGAATCTCTTCACTTTTTGTGCTTCTAATTTGCAGATGCAGAGAGGTTTGTTTCACGTGCCACTGCCAACAGCTTTTACTAATTTTCTGAAATCTCAAGTAAATGCGTTCCCTTAGGGTGCGTTTCTGACCTTTATTGTGCCTATCATCAGCAATTTGCAATTCTTTGTAAATGATGGCAAGCTACTTATGGATTGTCTATGTACTCTGCAAAGAATTAATCTTCGCAGGCTGAACTTATATAAAGTCACTAAAAGATCAGTTCTCTTTTGCTAAGGGTTTTCTCATTTCCCTCTAATTTTCACATAGCTTTCTTTTTCAACTTCTATGGAGGGGAGGATTTGAGATAGATCTGGATCCCCCCTTCCTTTTTCCGTGGTTAATATGGTTTTCTATTCTCTTTTTCTTACTTTCCACCAGTTTTGTGGAGCTTTTCTTTTTCTGATCTAGTTTAGATCAAAAAACTTATCCCTCCTATTTCCGGGAGATTTCTATCCCTATCTAGTCGAGATTTGGGATTTTGCATGTATAATTTGGAATTTTTGCTTTCTCGAGTTTCTTTGGTGTATAAATCGAGTTTCAAAGGAAATCGAATGAGCTTCGTAAAGGTTTGGTTTCACAAGTGTCTAATTTGTGCTCGTTCAACCTTCTTTCTTTGAATGGCGATGGTGTTGGGGCACTGCCAAAGGGCAAAGTTGTAACAATAGATGGAGATCTTAATGTATGCTCATTACTGAAGACAAATACGGTGATTGGTCACTAATTTTGATTAGAAAAAAAAAATCTCAGATTTGCTCTTCAAGTGGGTGATTTCTAATCTTGTTCTGATAATTCATCTTGTTATCTAGAACTTGTTTTGTTTTGAAATTGGTTGGAATTTGTTTTGGTTTGTAGTTAGACCGTGATGTTCCTCTCTTATATTTTGACAGAAATGAATGAAATGTTACTTTGACTAAATAAAATCAAATCAAATCAAATCAAATCAAATCAGTAAGTTTAGACACCCATGTAAATCGACTAGTGCAAATTTTGCACACATACTTGGATCGGATAATCTAATTCATGATCCGATCAAACACTCTAGACACCCATGCAATTAAAAAACATTGGCATTCATTTAATCCTGCTCACTTGAACAAAGAAATTTTTTTCCCTTCTTTGATGTAATATAGGCCTTTGGAATCCGCAAAATAGAGTAAACGAGAGATAAAACTTTTATCATAAAAGTTGGTCGACTGGTGTCCTTTCGCTTGACTTATAACAGTGGATGCAAGGTGGCTCGAAGAAAAAGGGCAACTCAAGACTTTGATTCCTCGGTCACCCCATTTGGCCCCGTCTGGAAGGGAGTACTTTGTCATCATCGTCAAACGAGAGATAATCAAGACCTTGATGACTTGGACCACCGTCTCGCAAGTTAAACAAGAGAATAAGCAGATTGTTCAATCATTCGCCAAGAAATTTGACCCCAAAAGGAAAAAATATAGGCCAAGAGACGAATAGGAAAGATGGTTAGTCTTGGCAACGTGAGGCGGCGCGTGAGAAGTTGGGAGAAAATAAGTTTTAAATTTATTATACTTTTATCAATTTAATTTTAAATATTTTAATTATGCCGATTGGGTTTTAAACCTTTTCAATTTTGTCCATTGAGTCTATTCGAGTAATTTTAACTGGAAAATGATAACATGGACTCCGGCCATCTTACGTGACACAATTAGCTCTGATAAGTACAATTTTTAATAATATTTCAATGTTTTTTTTTTCAGATTCTTTTCCTTTCTTTATGCTGTTTACTTTTTTCCCCTTTTCTTTTCTCTTCTTTTCTCTTTTTCCCTTTTTCTCAACACTGGCCATCACCGAGCCTCATTGATGCTTGATGGAGGTTGCTAACCCAAGCCCAAGCATCCCTCACCCTAGGTTAGCAAGGGCAACCGACTTGGCATGGGCCTCTTTGCCCAAGCCCAGGCATGCCTCACCTGAGGTTGACAAGGGCAGCCCTTTGTTAGATGAGGCGACGGGGCGATCTTTTGGTGCTCGGTAATCATTTTTTGGTGACCTTTTGCCTAGAAACACAACATAGTGATCACATTGAAAGAAATATTTAGAAGAATGAATATCATGCAATAAGAGATAAGAGTCGGTTGATAACATTAAGTAATTCATATGCAGGTTCCTGTGAAACTTGGAAAGGATTCATCTAATCATGATGCTTTGAAGATGGTGGTTGCCAAGGGAATGAGAAGAGAGGTAATTGTTATGTGCAGAAGTCGATATATGGAGACAACACATTCTAACATTACCAACATGGAAACTGTTTTAGGTAGCAAGAGCAATAACAGGGCTTGGTGAAGGAAGAGTTACAGTAAATCTGAAATTGTTGGACATAGCAATAAAACTCCACTATATCAAAAACCTTCAAGGAATATGCGGAAGCCAAGTCGAATGTGACTCTCCGCCTCCACTCTACATCAATTCCTTTCCAGGTTCATCGGGGATTGGCGTGTCCTTTGTGTAAGTAGTCATGCACTAGCATATACCATGAGAAAGATGAACTAAGTTGGGATGCCAAGAAATTCTCATCATTCAATGCGTGGTTGGGAAACCTATATAACAAGAGGGGATCAACTTACCTTCTATGCAGATCCAAAACCACCCTGCCCGAGCTTGCTGCGGAAGGATAAATTCGTTTGTAGCTTCAGTGATAGTGCTTGATTTCAAAGAAGCGTCGATATGTGTTTCTTCTTCCTTGGTTGCGGACGTTTTGCACGTCTGGGATTCCTCAAATTATGTCGAACTTGAAGCAACACTGGCAAGTACTCCACACCTGCTTCTTTCTGCTGTCGAGGCAGTCGTACAATGCGTAGAATGAAATCAAAGCAATCATCAAATGCTTCTCTTTTCTGTCAGACCAGGTACCAAATTTCTATGCTCAATTCGAAACTACTTTTTGTCTTCCTTGAAGGATCATTATTGCCTTTGCATTTGGAATATATGATCTTATTAATAGATGCTCTTAGTTTTGGTCTCAAAATGAGGTTACAATTATGTTTTATTTGACTCTAGATGTTAACATGATATCAGAATAGGAGGATTGAGTTCAAATCTTCGGAGACCTCTACTAGTCTCTATTGTTATAATTTTATGAGCTTACCCCTAGGCCGAATTTCAGCTTGTGCGTGAGGGGAACTGTTAGACTTTTTAAATATTATACCACGCATTTATCTTACATCTTTTGGTTTTCAGAATGGTAGGCCATGGTTTGACCAAAAATTTCATTGGTTTACTCCTCTTAGTATCAATAAGTATGTCAGAACACGAGAATAACCTAAATTGGACTACATTTTTAATCTCTAAGGGAATTATCAACGTTAACTAAAAAAGAAGCATCGTGCAATTTGCAGTTTCCAAATCATACCAAACATCATGAACATAGTGTTGGAATTCCAGTCCCCAATACTTGCATAAACTACTAGTGTTTTAAGGAGAATTTGTTATATAACTAATTTAGGGCAAGAGAACGGCAAAACTAGCGGCCTTCGACCTCCGAAATCGTAACGTCATTCACAGAAGTCGTCCCGTCGCTTGACGATAGATTGGCGCCATGGTACTTGCTCTTGAAAACGTATGCCGGTCGTTTCGGGGATGCAAGAGCCACATCGTTATTTGCCAACATGAGCACAACGGCGGACATGTTCGGCCTATCGTCCACGAATTCTTGCACGCACAAAAGACCAATCTGGATGCACCTCAAGGCCTCCTCTTTGGAGCATGAATCACCCATCGACTCGTCGATAAAGTCCTTGCAGTTTCCTTCTTTCCATAGCTCCCATGCCTGCGATTGTGTAGTGAACAAGCGAGTATTTCAGGCCATGTATTATGTCTGTGTCCAGTCCTGCCTCTTGTACTTATTTAAGAGTTCAGTACTTACATGGCCTACCAAATTGGAAGATGGATTTTCATGGTAATATGCACTGTTCCTTTTGCCACTCATGATCTCCAACAGCAAAACTCCGAAACTATAGACATCAGATTTTATCGAAAATATACCTCCCATTGCATACTCTGGTGACATGTACCCGCTGCCGCAAAAAAAATGAAGGAAGAAAAAGAGGTTTCGACTAATTAGTTGAGATGAGGCTTTGGACTCAATAACACATAAAGCATTGCGATAGTTAGAATGCTTACTATGTTCCAACTACACGATTTGTGTTTCCTTGGATTTGGTCCGCGCCGCATATCCTAGCCATACCAAAATCTGATATCTTTGGATTCATTGCTTCGTCCAGTAGGACATTGCTGGCCTTTAAGTCTCGGTGGATGATCCTGAGCCTCAAATCTTGGTGCAAGTACAATAGTCCTCGAGCCAATCCAGATGCGATTTCGAACCGCTTTCTCCAATCCAGCAACGATCTTCTCGTTTTGTCTGGACCAAGATCATGACATCAACAAACCATTGCTTTTCCGGAGTATTGTAGCTAGTGCGAGAGCAGAAAACGTACCGAAAAGGAAGGCATCCAAGCTTTTGTTTGGCAAATATTCGTAAATTAGCATTTTCTCGTCTTTTTCGACACAGCAGCCTAGTATTCTCACCAGGTTCTGGTGTTGGAGCTTTTGCAATCAACCGGACTTCGTTTTTAAATTCTTCAACTCCTTGTCCTGAATGTTTCGATAGTCTTTTGACAGCTATTTCGGTTCCATTGTCCATAACGCCCTGTCAAATTGATTTCCACTTTGCAAGTCTGTATAATCGTTTTTTCTAGATAGCTTTTTTGTGTAATAGAAGTTTACCTTGTATACTGATCCAAAACCGCCTTGACCAAGCTTATTGAGGACGGAGAAATTGTTTGTTGCCGAAGCTATGGTGCTTAAGTCAAAGAGCGGCACATCTCTGTTTCCTCTGGGTCCATCATCGCAGTCTTTTACGGTCTGAGGGCCGTCGAGATATGTTGAATTTGTCCTCATATCACTCACCAGTGGATTATGGCTTCTGTGATCTGTTTCCGAAACAACCACACAAATGCCATTACAACCTTGGAGGAATTGTGAGATTCTTCACTCAGGAATTCATTTTGTTAAACCGAAAGAAAGTTGTAAGCTCATTAAGATCTTCGCAAACATTTTTACATCTGTTTTCCTGGTAAATATATTGACGTATTGTATGATTTCATCTCTTGTATCCTGAAACTGGCCTCGTGCTGGTTTAGGTTCATTGTTGAATTGCTGCATTAAGATCTGAACTGGCATCATCATGCTTTCTTTGGTTTAAGGTTCTTAGATTCGGAAATGATCAAATAAAAAAAGAAGTTACTCTTTAACTGACTTCCTACAGCTAGGAATAGTTCCAAGACTAAACCAACCAAAATTTGTGTCGTTTATTAATTGGTGAACAATAAGAGTTAGCAGACGAATTAACCGGAAAATATAATAAAGAGCGTACTGATGTTGAGGACTAAGTGACGCACCCTTTCTCTTCTTGATCACCAGGAGGTACAAGAAGGAGCTGGCGAGCAGTAGAGCTGCAAAAATTGAAACCAGAATTATCGCAGCCGTTGCCTTTTGGCCGAGGGATCTTGTTTTCCTGTAACGAGCTGAAAGGAAAGTATAAACACGGTACTTCAGATTCAATGACCTCGAAAGTGCTTGTGCCAAGTATAGAATGAAAAATTCTTTCGACCTCAACTTGAAACCAGATATCACCAGGCTGATCTCAAACAATATACAGTTTATGCGATGCAAAAGCTCGAACTTGGTTCCTAGAATCATGGATGTGAATTCTTATGCTCATGAATTTAATCTGTTTCAAGTTCAATTCATCATTTGCTTGACAATGCTAATTTAATGAAACAAATGAGGTTGCAGGAGATGCATCGCATTAACAAAAGTAGTACTAGTGACATAAGTTACAGAAGCAGGAATACCTAACTCGATAGCATCGACCCGTATTTAATAAATCTTGACCTAAATCTGCAAATGTTCTTGTATCGACTAAATTGCCGTTCCATATGAGGCACCCAGAACCTCCCGGCTCTCACTGGCACGAGCATAAGCTGTGCAAGAGCAATCCCTCAGGCACTCCTCCTCGCACTCCTTCATGGTCAGGCTCATGTTGGCACGTGCTTTTGAAGTGTCCGGCACCTTTACATGTGCCACCTTCACGAATCCTTCCCCACTTCGACACACCGACACCCCTCCCTCCTTACGCACCCTGCCGATCCATCTCTAAGGTCCCAATCAGTCGGGGACTTGGGCTCGAACCCTGGCAGGCATGTGCACTCGAACTGGCCCGTATCGTATGGATTGCAGTTGCTGTTGGGTCCACACTTGCCGTAATAATCGCACTGGTCCTTTGGAGCGAACCAGAATTCTATCCACCGGTGGTCTCTGTCGTGCCATGTGGATCGTTGGAGTGACCCCGATTCGTTCACCACCATTCTGGTGATGATCGATGCGTCAATGACGCCATACATTATAGAAACCTCGTCTGGGTCATTTACAAAGCTTACGTTAAAGATGAAAGAATGAGTCATTTCAGGTATACCGCTCCACCGATCTCCAGTCCATGACCCAGCACGCCAATATGGATCCCCGTCCTTGTACAGAAGCAATTGAGTGTAGCCCGTTGGGTCGATCCTATAGGAGCAATTGCCAGGTGTTGGATCCTCTGGGGACTTCCATGATGTTAGGAACCGGTTCAAACCGGTTTTGCGGTTCAACCCGAGTTTCATGAAAGGAAGCATAGTGTCTGTTGGATAATCAAAGCTTTGCCATATCACCCTTTCGCTAAAATCTTGAACCAGGACTAGATTGCCTGAATCCATAAGCCGGGCTGTAGTAGAATAATTGGACAATGCAGAAGAAACATTTGTGGACCAAACAAGAAAGCTTCCATTCTCATGGAGCACCAACTTTCCATCAGAATCAATCGAAAGGGCTCCTGAAGTGCCATTGATTGGCCTCTCTCGGTTAGCAACCCAAACAATGGTTTGCTCAGAAACATGGTAATACCAAATTCCGACATAACGGTGGCTAGAATTACCTGGGCTGAAGAAACCGAGAGCGAACTTTTTACCGCTGGAGACCAAGAGATTGCCATCTCTGATAGTATTGTTTTGGCCTAGGATGTCCAAGCCAGTGCTTCCCTGAAGTAGAAAAAGAAGAAGCAGGGCATATACTGACCCCTTTCCTGTGTTCATGCTGTCTTTTTATCGAGGATACAGTGGTATTATGATTCTGAGACAACAGAAGTGACTGAGTAATGATACCTCAAATACCACGGAGTGTAGTCTTTTTTTTTTTTTTTTTCAACCACGGAGTGTAGTTGAGATCTTAATTAGAAGGGACCCACCTTTCCCATCAATTTAAGCAAAGTGATTGTCACCTTTTCGATCCCCAAATGGAGTGCAAGCCGTGATGCCGATGTTGTCCTTTCTAAGCTTCATACTCTTCTTGGTCGATATTTCTCGATCGTGAAACAATAAATTAATTCCACCTTCATGTAAATTGAAGTAATGGTCACGCACCTTGGGGACTCGCCTCACCTTTCCCTTCCCAGCTGCCTTATCGCTTTAATTAATGTGGTGGATCGATGTTGCTTGAGGTGTATTTGCTTCCCCGTTGAATCGGTTCCAGGTGAATAAACAGGGCTCTTAATTATCATCACTCCGCCCTTCCTGCAGAGAACTTGACATTTCAGACTGTTGGGACAGAGATGGATACCGTGTCATTTCCATTGACAGAGATTTTAACATAGAAACAGTCAGTCGAGCCTGAAAATTCATTATCCTAATGTCATTGCGGAAACTGAGGAAAAATAATAATCCATTTCTAGGTCTTTATTCAAGGCTAGAGTCAAACTGCCATTTAATCCTTTTCAGATTCGTCCTTTACGCATAGCTAGTATTCTCTGTTTTCTTATGACAGAACTAAGCTACAATATTAAGATGATTCTTTTGATTTGATCACTCTGCAATATACGAAACCTCTTCACTGTTTGTGCTTCTAATTTACAGATGCAAAGAGGCTTGTTTCCTTGTCAATGTCAACAGCTTTTAGAATTTTCTGGGCAAAAACACCTTTCAAGTGCCATAACTTAACACAAAAAGATACTTAAGTGCCATAACTACTTAAGTGCCACATTCTATTAAAAACGGACCACTTAAGTGCTACTCCAGCCAAAGTCTGGCCAAAATGTCGATGTGGCATTTTTCCGGCGAAGAAATGCAAAACGATACCGTTTTGTACGCTAACGTGACAAAATAATGCAAAAATAACATCGTTTTGAGCTGACATAGAAAAATATATAAAAATTAATTAAAAACAATTTTAAATTAAATTTACTTAATTTTTTTAAATAATAATTTTAAAAATAAAAAAAATTAAAAAAAGGAGCGGGGGCGCCGCCACCCCGTCGTCGTTAGGAAGGGCTGATGACAAAGGGGGGAGGGTCAATCGGGGTCGCCGGGCCCGGCTAGGGGCCAATAACCCCGGCCGACTGGTGGTGAGGGCTCGCAAGCCCTTGCCTAGATTCGGTGAGGGACGACGGCCCTTGCCTGGCCGAGCAGAGGGTCGCCGCCTGCCGGGGCGACTCCATGCGGGCGGCGGTGTGACATCCAGATTTTCGGGTTTTAATTTAACTGGATAAATAGGATCCTGTCTCATCGCTCGTCAATTTATTGACGGTCCGAAATTTCAATAAAGAAATTATCGGGGGAAAAATTGAAGCCCGAAAGGAAATAAAAGGAAAAGAGAAAAGGAAAATGTACATAAAGGCGCATTATGTATTTTATTTTCCCTTTTTCTCTCTCTCCCTCTCTTTTCTTTTCTTTCTTTTCTCTCTTTTCTTTCTCTCTCCTCTCCCCTCCCCTTTCGTGCGGACGTGCTCTCCCCACACCCACTCTTTCCTTTCCCTCTTTGACTAGTCAAAAGTTTATCACTTCTCTCTCTCCTCTTTCTTCTTCCCCACCCCTCGTGACCGAAGGCTCTCCTTTCTTCTTCCTCTCTTGTTCGTGAAAAACCAACGAACCAAGACAGAAACGGAAGCCGCACGAAGACGAGATCCGCTCGCCGTCGCCGCTGCCCGCGCCCGCACCCGCGTGTCCGCCGCTTGCCGTGTGCTCGGCCACCGCCTTCGCGCTCGCCGTCCTCGCCGTGCACCGTCCAGCTCCCGTACCGCCCTCTATTCAGCTCGATTCAGCCACCGCCGGACCTCCGCCCAACCCCGTCCGGTCACCGCCGAGCCTCCCCCGCGTCCCCTCACCCTCCGCCGGCCTCCCGCTCGCCGCCTAGCCGCCGGACGAGCTTCGTCCAGCCAAGAACAGTGGCTGGAAAAATGGGTTTCCAGCACTGTTCAAGGCCGTTTTGGGCCGTTTCCCGGCCCCGAACCCGAGGCCCGCTTTGGGAAGAATCGTTCCTCGCGTCGCCGCCGTCGGATTGATCCGATTTGCACGCGATTTGGTGAGTAATCTCCCTAATCCAAGATTAGTTGGCTAATTATGCTTTAGGTTGGTTTAGTTTTAATTAATTATGTTTAGGTTGTTAGATTATAATTAATTAGCAATTATTAGTCAATTGTGATGTGATTTAGATAAATTGATTGCGCATTAGCAAGTAGACGTGGTCTACTAATTATTGGAAGTGTCTCGGGAATTTTCCGACCCCTTAGTGGGCTTCAATTTGGCGATTCGGGCCTAAGTGGGATTTTTGGCATTTTAATATTAATTTTCGGAATTAAATTAAATAATTATTTATTTTCCGAAAATTCAAGGGAGATGGTTCGGAACCGGAAAATTATGCTGATGACCGTGGTGAAGTCCGTTTATTTAATCGGGCTTTAATTTGAGCTAAATTGAATTTTAATGTTAATTGTTTAATTTTCGAAATTTATTATTTAATTATTTATTTTTCGGAAATTAAGGTTGAGATGGCCAGTGACCAGAATATTATGCTGATGATCGTGGTGCAGCCGTTTATTTAAATTGGCTTTATTTTGAGCTAAATGGAATTATTAATATTTATTAATTAAATTTCGAAATTAATTAATTAATTATTTATTTTTCGGAAATTAAGATTGAGATAGCCGATGACCGAAATCTCGTGCTGATCGTCAGTAATGTGTGATCCGTTTATTTATTTGAGCTCCACGTTGTATGGAATTGATTCTTGAAAGTGGTCGAGTGGACCGCAAAGTGCCATTGATCTTGAAAGTGGTCGAATGGGACCGTAGCCATCAATCTTGAAAGTGGTCGAGTGGGACCGTAAAGCCATTGATCCTTGAAAGTGGTCGAGTGGGGGACCGTAAAGCCATCAATCTTGAAAGTGGTCGAGTGGGGCCGTAGTAAGCCCATTGATTCTTGAAAGTGGTCGAGTGGGGCCAGTAAAAGCCATTGATTCTTGAAAGTGGTCGAAATCGGGCCAGTAAAGCCCATTGAATCTTGAAAGTGGTCGAGTGGGACCGTAGTTCCATTGATTCTTGAAAGTGGTCGAGTGGGACCGTAAAGCCATTGATTCTCGAAAGTGGTCGAGTGGACCGTAAAGCCTATCAATCTTGAAAGTGGTCGAGTGGGGCCAAGTAAAGCCATTGAATGGTTGAAAGTGGTCGAGTGGGACCGTAGTAAAAGCCATTAAATATTGAATGTTGTCGAGTGGGACTCTGAATAGCAATAGCTTGAATGACCGAGAAATGGTTAGGTTGATATGTAATCGACGGGTCGATTGATCATTGTTTTGATTTGATGTTGTGGATTGATTGATGATTAGAAATGACCGTAAGTGGTCTTGTTGGCTGGTAATCGATAGGTCGATTTGATTGATCTTTGATCTGTGATGTGATTGCTTGAGTGTCATTATGAATTGTCTTAACTTGCGGTGGGATATGAGGCTAAGGTACGTCTTTCCGCCTTTATGCGTGTATAGGCAGCCTATAGTATAATGGTTTACTAATTGGGCTTAGTGGGGTAGAACTCGCTGAGACGTAGTCTCATCCCAGTTTGGGGAAAAACATTTCAGGACCCCGATGAGGAGCTGATGAGGAGGAGTTTGAGAAGGAGAACTCGGAGGTGAAACTTGAGGAGAATGATTTTTGGAAGAAGAAGATAATCCCGAGAGAGGCCTTGAATATGGCCCCAGATGGACCGAGAGTTTATCTTCTTTTGAGATCTCCTTTTGATATGAATAGTTATGAAGTGGTTTGTGTTTTGTATAAAAGTTTGGTTATAAGTTTCTATATGGAAAATATGGCCCGCTTTTCTATCCCATTGTTTTATTGTCTCGGGGATTTTAATCGCTTCCGCATGTGCTTAGTAAAAGAAAGGGTCGGCGATATATTGTCCCGGGATATCGCATTATAAAATCGACCAAGTGAGACGGAGGTGTGCGTGCGAGGATCGGGGCGTGACATCCTGTTTAAGTGGTATCAGAGCGAGGTTGAAGATTGGAGTGATAAGGAGCGTTGACCATGGGATAGTTAGTAGGAAAGGCCTTTAAATTCATGCCGGTGCATGTCTGTGTTAGCTGGATGCTAGAATTGATTGTCGTGTGAGGATAGCTCATCTTCTAATCCAGTGTGGATGTGGAAGACGGGTTTCAATGTAAAGACTGAACCATGAGCGAGCAGGAGCTGAGAACTCCTAGTAAGAGGACAATGTCCTCTGTGACTTGGGATAAAGCACTGACAAATGTCGGTACCCGAGGTGGTTGTGGCAGAGTGTCGGCTCTGGCCAGCTCGAGTGTAAGAGTACCACTGCAGGTTGGTACTAGTGTAGCAGCGTCGAATGATCCTAAGCTCGATAGGATCGTTCTGATGCAAGTATTTCTTGGGAATTGGATAAGCTAGGAGGCTCAAGATCGAACCGCCGTCAATGTTGTAATCGTCGTTGTCGCTTCACCTGTTGAGATCCAGAGTGGGGATATGATCTGGGATCGAGCCATCACTTCCAAGTCAAGGTACAGATCCAGTTCAGGCAGAAATGGAAATCGGTCAGGGAAAAGATCGAGGTTGAGAGTGGTCCTAGCAAACTAATGGGGCAACCAGAAAGAGTGTGTGCTGTCAGTTGGCAGGAGATAGAAGACTCACCTGGTAAGTGCCAGGATTGTAGAAGGAAGCATGGATGAATCCGGTGTCTGAGTATGACTAGAACCTATTGTGATGATGACCAGCGTGGCCATCAGGTGAAAGACTGTCAGTGGAAGTCTAAGGTAGCATAGACATCGATACTGCGGCCAAAACGCCACTAGGATGGCAAAAAGGAATGAGAGTAGAATGGACCTTGCACCGATCAGAGAAAGAATGTATTGGAAGTGATTTTATCAGAGAAGCGCAGAGAGCTTTGTGCTAAGTTGGTAGAACTTAAATTGTTGAAGTAAAAGTAGAAGAGAGGAAATCATTAGCAACAGTTGTGCTTGATTAGTTGCTGAAGTGTGAATTTGATGCCACATGAATAGTGTGGGCTTATGAAGCATACTGTGATAAGGAATCATGGTCATGGAGTAATCTAGTTTAGTCTATTAAATGTGAAAATGTCAAGGTTATTGAGAGTCGAAAAGAATCTTCGATTTCATTAATCTCGTTAGCTGGAGGCAACTTGTTTGTTAGATGGATGTTGCCAAGGTTGCTTGGAGATTGTCTTGGGTAGGACAAATTGAAGGACTAGAGATGGAGGACATCTCAGTGGTCTAAGAATTTCTAGATGTGTTGTCACAAGAACTGTCAGACTGTCGTCAGAGAAAGAGATAGAAATCGCGATCGAGCCAGACCAAGATAGAGCTACTCTCGAAGGCTTCTTACCGCTGTTGTTGCCTCGAATTGATAGAACCAATGGTGCAGATGTGAGGATTGATGAATGATGAATTCATGCGTATCGTGCATCACTTTAGAGATCATCAGTTTTGTGAAAAGAGAAAGAAAGATGGTTCGTTGCAATTATGCATCAACTATAGTCAACCAAATCAAGTGACGATCAAGGATAAGTGTTCATTGTCAAAGATCGACGAATTGGGCGACTTGTTGTAAAGAGTGTGGATGTCTTCAAGGATCGACTTGAGGACATGTTATTATCAGTTGAGAACCAGAAAGGAGGTTATACTGAAGACGGCATTTCGCACTTGATTTGCCCTTGTGAAAATAATGTAAAGCCATTTGATTTGACGAACACTTCAGCCGCTGTCATAGATTTGACAAATTGAGTGTTCAAAGAATACCTAGATCAATGGTGATCGTGTGATGTAGCGACGTTCTAGGGTGTTCATTAAGCGATGAGGATCACGAGAGCCCCTAAGAATGGTCATGTGGTTACGGTAAGAGAATCTTCATGGGCCAAGCCAAGATCTAATTAGTTGTTAGCAGATTGAGATTGACATCGTGTCGAGATCGAAGCCGTGGGGATTAGACAGATTACTATAGAAGGGTTGTGAAAGAATTTTCAGCATCAGCATCATTGTGAGGTTGACCTCTTGAGAAAGAAGAGAAATTCATTGGCATAGACAAGTACGATGATAGTTTCCAGAGCTTCAGTAAGATCAGGCTACCGCACTTATGCTAAACTTTTTCATTTGGCTCTGGAAAGCATGAAAGCATGAAACCTTTAGTGATGTGTCTTGCCAACGATTGGGTATGTATTGATACAACATGAGAAGATTGTTGCATAACCGTTCCGCCAGTTGAGACCCAATAAGTTGAACATGAAACAGTGTCGTGAATCAGAGTTTTGGGCAGAACTATAGTGATGTTATCTGGTATTATCTTGGGAGAATGAAAGAAGTAATTTATGTGTTGAGCCGAGAGTCTTCGATTATACATAGGCTGGCTAAAGTATAAACTTTACTTAAAAATGGTTCGAAATTTGGTTTTCAAATTTGAGGTAGGCTACCTTTTAAATTTTATAGCCGCCCTCAAAATTGAACCAAGTGTTCAAGTTAGAATCGACGCCTAGTTGACAGAAAGAGATGTTCAGAAGATCTTATAAGAGGATACTGGCAAGAAAGAATCCAACTTTGAAACTTACGAGGATGGAACGTTCGGGTTCCATGAGGAATTGAGTGCACTTGACAGTGTAGCACTCAGGGAAAAGATCGTGTCAGAAGTTCACTACGGTATTGCAGCTTTGACCAGATGGTGCAAGTAAATCGAAATCGACATTAGCTAGATTAGTAAACGGATATGAAGATAAATACAGCTGAGCGGAGTTGAAAGCGTAAGAAGTGTCGATAAGTAGAATGCGAATCAGAGAATTTTACCATCACTCGAGAGTCCCAAGTGGAAATGGAAATATATGGCTTACTAAGGATTCAGGGGATTACTGATACCATTTGAGAATAGTGGTTGATCGATTGATGGAGTTGGTCCACTTTGGTGCAGTACGAATAGATCTTGTTTTAAGTGTGTAACATCCAGATTTTGGGCTCTGATTTCGATTAGATAAATTGGGCATTTCATCGACACAATTACAGTGTTTTTCTCTGAGTTGGCCACTCATGAGATAACTAGACTAGCTGGGTGAGTTATTAAGGACCTTAAGGCAAATAGACTTGAGAATTCGACCATGGATCGAACTCGACCGTGCTCATCTTTAGAGATCATTGCGGCACAATATAAAATCGATTTGAAATCGAGATAGATCGGCTCGACCGAGATGAATGATCGATCGTGGGTGACTCCACTAAATTGGAAAATTCTCATCGACCGGTACTAATTTGATGTTTCTATCGTTTTGGGACCCTGTGTCCGTATTTGAACCTTTGAGATTTTCACGACAATCGAGGGTCGCCAATGTGTCGAGTGGGTTCATTGTGGCTCGAAGAAAATCGACCACGGGTCATTTGTCCTAAAAAGCTCTGAACACTACCCGGTAGCCTAGGTCACACTAAAAGCGTGTCGGAGTGAAATTAACCGCCAATCTAAATTCGATTTCAGAAATTGAAGATCCTATCTTGCCACAGAGTGGGTATACCGAAGTGTGTGTGCATTAGATAATTCGCCGGCATGGAGTGTCGAGTGTCGAGGATGAATTATATTTCGAATCTAGATCAGATATTATAAGTTGGCAGAGTTTTCAGAGAGTTCTTTATTAAGCAGTGTATAGTAGAGGGTACAGAATTTTAGTGGTAAAAAGAAAGTGAAGAAGATTTCAGGCCAAAGACAAGTAGCCATGATTGCTGTTGTCAAGATCAGTGCCAGAGTTATATCAGATTTTGACCAGAGGTTCCCAATTTCAGTAGATCAGTCAGATAGTTTCTTTTTAATCAGTGCAAAGCAGAGTGTACAGGATTTCAGTCGGTTGAGATGAGATCAGAAATTAGAAAATCGCAAGTCCAGTGTCAGCTCAGTAATTAGTGTTTGCAGTTGTTAGATCAGTGTTAGAGTAAAGATTGCTCAGAATTGTCAGAAATTTTGAATCGTCGAGGTTCGAAGGTTTATTAGGGAGTCGAGAAAGAGAGATCAGATGTGGATGATAGAATGTCTTATGTGAGAAGCTCAGTTCAGTTGTTGGTTCGGAAAGAGCAGATTTTGTGTACAAAGATGATCTCCTTGGTCAAAATGGTTAGACAACGCCACGAGACCGAATGGTCAGCGTGGAAAAGTGAGACTCGATGAGACGAAAATACCCCCCACCTTTCGTTTAGGATTGGTAAAGGTTTAAATTTCGAGGACGAAATTTTTATAAGAGGGGAAGAGTTGTGACATCCAGATTTTCGGGTTTTAATTTAACTGGATAAATAGGATCCTGTCTCATCGCTCGTCAATTTATTGACGGGTCCGAAATTTCAATAAAGAAATTATCGGGGAAAAATTGAAGCCCGAAAGGAAATAAAAGGAAAAGAGAAAAGGAAAATGTACATAAAGGCATTATGTATTTTATTTTCCTTTTTTCTCTCTCTCCCTCTCTTTTCTTTTCTTTCTTTTCTCTCTTTTCTTTCTCTCTCCTCTCCCCTCCCCTTTCGTGCGGACGTGCTCTCCCCACACCCACTCTTTCCTTTCCCTCTTTGACTAGTCAAAAGTTTATCACTTCTCTCTCTCTCTTTCTTCTTCCCCACCCCTCGTGACCGAAGGCTCTCCTTTCTTCTTCCTCTCTTGTTCGTGAAAAACCAACGAACCAAGACAGAAACGGAAGCCGCACGAAGACGAGATCCGCTCGCCGTCGCCGCTGCCCGCGCCCGCACCCGCGTGTCCGCCGCTTGCCGTGTGCTCGGCCACCGCCCTTCGCGCTCGCCCCCTCGCCGTGCACCGTCCAGCTCCCGTACCGCCCTCTATTCAGCTCGATTCAGCCACCGCGGACCTCCGCCCAACCCCCGTCCGGTCACCGCCGAGCCTCCCCCGCGTCCCCTCACCCTCCGCCGGCCTCCCCTCGCCGCCCTAGCCGCCGGACGAGCTTCGTCCAGCCAAGAACAGTGGCTGGAAAAATGGGTTTCCAGCACTGTTCAAGGCCGTTTTGGGCCGTTTCCCGGCCCCGAACCCGAGGCCCGCTTTGGGAAGAATCGTTCCTCGCGTCGCCGCCGTCGGATTGATCCGATTTGCACGCGATTTGGTGAGTAATCTCACTAATCCCGGATTAGTTGGCTAATTATGCTTTAGGTTGGTTTAGTTTTAATTAATTATGTTTAGGTTGTTAGATTATAATTAATTAGCAATTATTAGTCAATTGTGATGTGATTTAGATAAATTGATTGCGCAATTAGCAAGTAGACGTGGTCTACTAATTATTGGAAGTGTCTCGGGAATTTTCCGACCCCTTAGTGGGCTTCAATTTGGCGATTCGGGCCTAAGTGGGATTTTTGGCATTTTAATATTAATTTTCGGAATTAAATTAAATAATTATTTATTTTCCGAAAATTCAAGGGAGATGGTTCGGAACCGGAAAATTATGCTGATGACCGTGGTGAAGTCCGTTTATTTAATCGGGCTTTAATTTGAGCTAAATTGAATTTTAATGTTAATTGTTTAATTTTCGAAATTTATTATTTAATTATTTATTTTTCGGAAATTAAGGTTGAGATGGCCAGTGACCAGAATATTATGCTGATGATCGTGGTGCAGCGTTTATTTAAATTGGCTTTATTTTGAGCTAAATGGAATTATTAATATTTATTAATTAAATTTCGAAATTAATTAATTAATTATTTATTTTTCGGAAATTAAGATTGAGATAGCCGATGACCGAAATCTCGTGCTGATCGTCGTGGCGCAGTCCGTTTATTTATTTGAGCTCCACGTTGTATGGAATTGATTCTTGAAAGTGGTCGAGTGGGACCGTAAAGCCATTGATCTTGAAAGTGGTCGAGTGGGACCGTAAAGCCATTGAATCTTGAAAGTGGTCGAGTGGGACCGTAAAGCCATTGATCCTTGAAAGTGGTCGAGTGGGACCGTAAAGCCATTGAATCTTGAAAGTGGTCGAGTGGGACCGTAAAGCCATTGAATCTTGAAAGTGGTCGAGTGGGACCGTAAAGCCATTGAATCTTGAAAGTGGTCGAGTGGGACCGTAAAGCCATTGATTCTTGAAAGTGGTCGAGTGGGACCGTAAAGCCATCAATCTTGAAAGTGGTCGAGTGGGACCGTAGCGGGTGAATCTTGAAAGTGGTCGAGTGGGACCGTAAAGCCATTAAATATTGAATGTTGTCGAGTGGGACTCTGAATAGCAATAGCTTGAATGACCGAGAAATGGTTAGGTTGATATGTAATCGACGAGGTCGATTGATCATTGTTTTGATTTGATGTTGTGGATTGATTGACTGATTAGAAATGACCGTAAGTGGTCTTGTTGGCTGGTAATCGACTAGGTCGATTTGATTGATGCTTTGATCTGTGATGTGATTGCTTGAGTGCCTATTATGAATTGTACTAACTTGCAGGTGGGATATGAGGCTAAGGTACGTCTTCTGCCCTATGCGTGTATAGGCAGCCTATAGTATAATGGTTTACTAATTGGGCTTAGTGGGGTAGAACTCGCTGAGACGTAGTCTCATCCCAGTTTGGGGAAAAACATTTCAGGACCCCGATGAGGAGCTGATGAGGAGGAGTTTGAGAAGGAGAACTCGGAGGTGAAACTTGAGGAGAATGATTTTTGGAAGAAGAAGATAATCCCGAGAGAGGCCTTGAATATGGCCCGATGGACCGAGAGTTTATCTTCTTTTGAGATCTCCTTTTGATATGAATAGTTATGAAGTGGTTTGTGTTTTGTATAAAAGTTTGGTTATAAGTTTCTATATGGAAAATATGGCCCTGCTTTTCTATCCCATTGTTTTATTGTCTGGGGATTTTAACTGCTTCCGCATGTGCTTAGTAAAAGAAAGGGTCGGCGATATATTGTCCTGGGATATCGCATTATAAAATCGACCAAGTGAGACGGAGGTGTGCGTGCCTGAGGATCGGGGCGTGACATCCTGTTTAAGTGGTATCAGAGCGAGGTTGAAGATTGGAGTGATAAGGAGCGTTGACCATGGGATAGTTAGTAGGAAAGGCCTTTAAATTCATGCCGGTGCATGTCTGTGTTAGCTGGATGCTAGAATTGATTGTCGTGTGAGGATAGCTCATCTTCTAATCCAGGTGTGGATGTGGAAGACGGGTTTCGGTGTAAAGACGAACCATGAGCGAAAGCGGAGCCGAGAACTCCTAGTAAGAGGACAATGTCCTCCGTGACTTGGGATAAAGCAACGACAAATGTCGGTACCCGAGGTGGTTGTGGCGAGTGTCGGCTCGGCCAGCTCGAGTGTAAGAGTACCACTTTGCGGGTTGGTACTAGTGTAGCAGCGTCGAATGATCCTAAGCTCGATAGGATCGTTCTGATGCAAGTATTTCTTGGGAATTGGATAAGCTAGGAGGCTCAAGATCGAACCGCCGTCAATGTTGTAATCGTCGTTGTCGCTTCACCTGTTGAGATCCGAGTGGGGATATGATCTCGGGATCGAGCCATCACTTCCAAGTCAAGGTACGAGATCCGGTTCGGGCAGAAATGGAAATCGGTCGGGAAAAGATCGAGGTTGAGAGTGGTCCTAGCAAACTAATGGGGCAACCGAGAAAGAGTGTGTCTTTGTCGGTTGGCGGGAGATAGAAGACTCACCTGGTAAGTGCCAGGATTGTAGAAGGAAGCATGGATGAATCCGGTGTCTGAGTATGACTAGAACCTATTGTGATGATGACCAGCGTGGCCATCAGGTGAAAGACTGTCAGTGGAAGTCTAAGGTAGCATAGACATCGATACTGCGGCCAAAACGCCACTAGGATGGCAAAAAGGAATGAGAGTAGAATGGACCTTGCACCGATCAGAGAAAGAATGTATTGGAAGTGATTTTATCAGAGAAGCGCAGTAGAGCTTTGTGCTAAGTTGGTAGAACTTAAATTGTTGAAGTAAAAGTAGAAGAGAGGAAATCATTAGCAACAGTTGTGCTTGATTAGTTGCTGAAGTGTGAATTTGATGCCACATGAATAGTGTGGGCTTATGGAGCATACTGTGATAAGGAATCATGGTCATGGAGTAATCTAGTTTAGTCTATTAAATGTGAAAATGTCAAGGTTATTGAGAGTCGAAAAGAATCTTCGATTTCATTAATCTCGTTAGCTGGAGGCAACTTGTTTGTTAGATGGATGTTGCCAAGGTTGCTTGGAGATTGTCTTGGGTAGGACAAATTGAAGGACTAGAGATGGAGGACATCTCAGTGGTCTAAGAATTTCTAGATGTGTTGTCACAAGAACTGTCGGTATCGTCGAGAAAAGAGATAGAAATCGCGATCGAGCCAGCACCAAGATAGAGCTACTCTCGAAGGCTTCTTACCGAGTTGTTGTTGCTGAATTGATAGAACCAATGGTGCAGATGTGAGGATTGATGAATGATGAATTCATGCGTATCGGTGCATCACTTTAGAGATCATCGTTTTGTGAAAAGAGAAAGAAAGATGGTTCGTTGCAATTATGCATCAACTATAGTCAACCAAATCAAGTGACGATCAAGGATAAGTGTTCATTGTCAAAGATCGACGAATTGGGCGACTTGTTGTAAAGAGTGTGGATGTCTTCAAGGATCGACTTGAGGACATGTTATTATCAGTTGAGAACCAGGAAGGAGGTTATACTGAAGACGGCATTTCGCACTTGATTTGCCCTTGTGAAAATAATGTAAAGCCATTTGATTTGACGAACACTTCAGCCGCTGTCATAGATTTGACAAATTGAGTGTTCAAAGAATACCTAGATCAATGGTGATCGTGTGATGTAGCGACGTTCTAGGGTGTTCATTAAGCGATGAGGATCACGAGAGCCCCTAAGAATGGTCATGTGGTTACAGGTAAGAGAATCTTCATGGGCCAAGCCAAGATCTAATTAGTTGTTAGCAGATTGAGATTGACATCAGTGTCAGAGATCAGAAGCCGTGGGGATTAGACAGATTACTATAGAAGGGTTGTGAAAGAATTTTCAGCATCAGCATCATTGTGAGGTTGACCTCTTGAGAAAGAAGAGAAATTCATTGGCATAGACAAGTACGATGATAGTTTCCAGAGCTTCAGTAAGATCAGGCTACCGCACTTATGCTAAACTTTTTCATTTGGCTCGGAAAGCATGAAAGCATGAAACCTTTAGTGATGTGTCTTGCCAACGATTGGGTATGTATTGATACAACATGAGAAGATTGTTGCATAACCGTTCCGCTTGAGTTGAGACCCAATAAGTTGAACATGAAACGATTAATGTCGTGAATCGAGTTTTGGGCGTAACTATAGTGATGTTATCTGGTATTATCTTGGGAGAATGAAAGAAGTAATTTATGTGTTGAGCCGAGAGTCTTCGATTATACATAGGCTGGCTAAAGTATAAACTTTACTTAAAAATGGTTCGAAATTTGGTTTTCAAATTTGAGGTAGGCTACCTTTTAAATTTTATAGCCGCCCTCAAAATTGAACCAAGTGTTCAAGTTAGAATCGACGCCTAGTTGATAGAAAGAGATGTTCAGAAGATCTTATAAGAGGATATTGGCAAGAAAGAATCTAACTTTGAAACTTCTGAGGATGGAACGTTCGGGTTCCATGAGGAATTGAGTGCATTTGACAAAGGTAGCACTCAAGGAAAAGATCGTGTCAGAAGTTCACTACAGTATTGCAGCTTTGACCAGATGGTGCAAGTAAATCAGAATCGACATTAGCTAGATTAGTAAACGGATATGAAGATAAATACAGCTGAGCAGGTTGAAAGCGTAAGAAGTGTCAGTAAGTAGAATGCGAATCAGGAGAATTTTACCATCACTCGAGAGTCCCAAGTGGAAATGGAAATATATGGCTTACTAAGGATTCAGGGGATTACTGATACCATTTGAGAATAGTGGTTGATCGATTGATGGAGTTGGTCCACTTTGGTGCAGTACGAATAGATCTTGTTTTAAGTGTGTAACATCCAGATTTTGGGCTCTGATTTCGATTAGATAAATTGGGCATTTCATCGACACAATTACAGTGTTTTTCTCTGAGTTGGCCACTCATGAGATAACTAGACTAGCTGGGTGAGTTATTAAGGACCTTAAGGCAAATAGACTTGAGAATTCGACCATGGATCGGCTTCTCGACCGTGCTCATCTTTAGAGATCATTGCGGCACAATATAAAATCGATTTGAAATCAGAGATAGATCGGCTCGACTGAGATGAATGATCGATCGTGGGTGACTCCACTAAATTGGAAAATTCTCATCGACCGGTACTAATTTGATGTTTCTATCGTTTTGGGACCCTGTGTCCGTATTTGAACCTTTGAGATTTTCACGACAATCGAGGGTCGCCAATGTGTCGAGTGGGTTCATTGTGGCTCGAAGAAAATCGACCACGGGTCATTTGTCCTAAAAAGCTCTGAACACTACCCGGTAGCCTAGGTCACACTAAAAGCGTGTCGGAGTGAAATTAACCGCCAATCTAAATTCGATTTCAGAAATTGAAGATCCTATCTTGCCACAGAGTGGGTATGCGAAGTGTGTGTGCATTAGATAATTCGCCGGCATGGAGTGTCGAGTGTCGAGGATGAATTATATTTCGAATCTAGATCAGATATTATAAGTTGGCGAGTTTTCAGAGAGTTCTTTATTAAACAACGTGTATAGTAGAGGGTACAGAATTTTAGTGGTAAAAAGAAAGTGAAGAAGATTTCAGGCCAAAGACAGTACAGTAGCCAATGATTGCTGTTGTCAAGATCAGTGCCAGAGTTATATCAGATTTTGACCAGAGGTTCCCAATTTGAGATCGGTCCGATAGTTTCTTTTTAATCAGTGCAAAGCAGAGTGTACAGGATTTCAGTCGGTTGGAATGAGATCAGAAATCAGAAAATCGCAAGTCCGAAGTCAGCTCAGAAATTAGTGTTTGCAGTTGTTAGATCAGTGTCAGAGTAAAGATTGCTCAAAACTGTCAGAAATTTTGAATCGTTGAGGTTCAAAGGTTTATTAAGGAGTCGAGAAAAAGAGATCAGATGTAGATGACAGAGTGTCTTATGTGAGAAGCTCAGTTCAGTTGTTGGTTCAGAAAGAGCAGACTTTGTGTACAAAGATGATCTCCTTGGTCAAAATGGTTAGACAACGCCACGAGACCGAATGGTCAGCGTGGAAAAGTGAGACTCGATGAGACGAAAATACCCCCCACCTTTCGTTTAGGATTGGTAAAGGTTTAAATTTCGAGGACGAAATTTTTATAAGAGGGGAAGAGTTGTGACATCCAGATTTTCGGGTTTTAATTTAACTGGATAAATAGGATCCTGTCTCATCGCTCGTCAATTTATTGACGGGTCCGAAATTTCAATAAAGAAATTATCGGGGGAAAAATTGAAGCCCGAAAGGAAATAAAAAGGAAAAGAAAAGGAAAATGTACATAAAGGCATTATGTATTTTATTTTCCTTTTTCTCTCTCTCCCTCTCTTTTCTTTTCTTTCTTTTCTCTCTTTCTTTCTCTCTCCTCTCCCCTCCCCTTTCGTGCGGACGTGCTCTCCCCACACCTACTCTTTCCTTTCCCTCTTTGACTAGTCAAAAGTTTATCACTTCTCTCTCTCCTCTTTCTTCTTCCCCACCCCTCGTGACCGAAGGCTCTCCTTTCTTCTTCCTCTCTTGTTCGTGAAAAACCAACGAACCAAGACAGAAACGGAAGCCGCACGAAGACGAGATCCGCTCGCCGTCGCCGCTGCCCGCGCCCGCACCCGCGTGTCCGCCGCTTGCCGTGTGCTCGGCCACCGCCCCTTCGCGCTCGCCGTCCTCGCCGTGCACCGTCCAGCTCCGTACCGCCCTCTATTCAGCTCGATTCAGCCACCGCCGGACCTCCGCCCAACCCCGTCCGGTCACCGCCGAGCCTCCCCGTCCCTCACCCTCCGCCGGCCTCCCCCTCGCCGCCTAGCCGCCGGACGAGCTTCGTCCAGCCAAGAACAGTGGCTGGAAAAATGGGTTTCCAGCACTGTTCAAGGCCGTTTTGGGCGTTTCCCGGCCCCGAACCCGAGGCCCGCTTTGGGAAGAATCGTTCCTCGCGTCGCGTCGGATTGATCCGATTTGCACGCGATTTGGTGAGTAATCTCACTAATCCCGGATTAGTTGGCTAATTATGCTTTAGGTTGGTTTAGTTTTAATTAATTATGTTTAGGTTGTTAGATTATAATTAATTAGCAATTATTAGTCAATTGTGATGTGATTTAGATAAATTGATTGCGCAATTAGCAAGTAGACGTGGTCTACTAATTATTGGAAGTGTCTCGGGAATTTTCCGACCCCTTAGTGGGCTTCAATTTGGCGATTCGGGCCTAAGTGGGATTTTTGGCATTTTAATATTAATTTTCGGAATTAAATTAAATAATTATTTATTTTCCGAAAATTCAAGGGAGATGGTTCGGAACCGGAAAATTATGCTGATGACCGTGGTGAAGTCCGTTTATTTAATCGGGCTTTAATTTGAGCTAAATTGAATTTTAATGTTAATTGTTTAATTTTCGAAATTTATTATTTAATTATTTATTTTTCGGAAATTAAGGTTGAGATGGCCAGTGACCAGAATATTATGCTGATGATCGTGGTGCAGCCCGTTTATTTAAATTGGCTTTATTTTGAGCTAAATGGAATTATTAATATTTATTAATTAAATTTCGAAATTAATTAATTAATTATTTATTTTTCGGAAATTAAGATTGAGATAGCCGATGACCGAAATCTCGTCTTGATCGTCGTGGCGATCCGTTTATTTATTTGAGCTCCACGTTGTATGGAATTGATTCTTGAAAGTGGTCGAGTGGGACCGTAAAGCCATTGATCTTGAAAGTGGTCGAGTGGGACCGTAAAGCCATTGAATCTTGAAAGTGGTCGAGTGGGACCGTAAAGCCATTGATCCTTGAAAGTGGTCGAAAGGGACCGTAAAGCCATTGATTCTTGAAAGTGGTCGAAAGGGGACCGTAAGCCATTGATTCTTGAAAGTGGTCGAGTGGGACCGTAAAGCCATTGAATCTTGAAAGTGGTCGAGTGGGACCGTAAAGCCATTGATTCTTGAAAGTGGTCGAGTGGGACCGTAAAGCCATTGATTCTTGAAAGTGGTCGAGTGGGACCGTAAAGCCATTGAATCTTGAAAGTGGTCGAGTGGGACCGTAAAGCCATTGAATCTTGAAAGTGGTCGAGTGGGACCGTAAAGCCATTAAATATTGAATGTTGTCGAGTGGGACTCTGAATAGCAATAGCTTGAATGACCGAGAAATGGTTAGGTTGACATGTAATCGACGAGGTCGATTGATCATTGTTTTGATTTGATGTTGTGGATTGATTGACTGATTAGAAATGACCGTAAGTGGTCTTGTTGGCTGGTAATCGACTAGGTCGATTTGATTGATGCTTTGATCTGTGATGTGATTGCTTGAGTGCCTATTATGAATTGTCTTGACTTGCGGGTGGGATATGAGGCTAAGGTACGTCTTCTGCCCTATGCGTGTATAGGCAGCCTATAGTATAATGGTTTACTAATTGGGCTTAGTGGGGTAGAACTCGCTGAGACGTAGTCTCATCCCAGTTTGGGGAAAAACATTTCAGGACCCCGATGAGGAGCTGATGAGGAGGAGTTTGAGAAGGAGAACTCGGAGGTGAAACTTGAGGAGAATGATTTTTGGAAGAAGAAGATTGTCACGCCCCGATCCTCAGGCACGCACACCTCCGTCTCACTTGGTCGATTTTATAATGCGATATCCCAGGACAATATATCGCCGACCCTTTCTTTTACTAAGCACATGCGGAAGCGATTAAAATCCCCAGACAATAAAACAATGGGATAGAAAAAGGGGCCATATTTTCCATATAGAAACTTATAACCAAACTTTTATACAAAACACAAACCACTTCATAACTATTCATATCAAAAAGGAGATCTCAAAAGAAGATAAACTCTCAGTCCATCTGGGCCATATTCAAGGCCTCTCTCGGGATTATCTTCTTCTTCCAAAAATCATTCTCCTCAAGTTTCACCTCCGAGTTCTCCTTCTCAGATTCCTCCTCAGCTCCTCAACGGGGTCCTGAAATGTTTTTCCCCAAACTGGGATGAGACTACGTCTCAGCGAGTTCTACCCCACTAAGCCCAATTAGTAAACTATTATACTAAAGGCTGCCTAAACACGCATAGGGCAGAAGACGTACCTTGGCATCAGATCCCACCTGCAAGTTAGTACAATTCACAATAGGCACCTAAGCAATCATATCACTAATCAAAGCATCGATCAAATCGACCTAGTCGATTAAATGCCAACAAGACCACTCACGGTCATTTCTAATCAGTCAATCAATCCACGACATCAATTCAAAACAATGAATCACATCAAGTCACACTCAGATCGAATCATCGATCAATCGACCTAGTCGATTACAAGTCAATCAGACCATCTCATGGTCATTTCCAATCAATCGATCAATTCACAACATCAGATCAAGCAATGATCAATCGACCTAATCGATTACACGTCATCACGACCCATGCTTGGTCGGCACATTCAATACTATCTATAAGTCCGACCATAGTCCAGGACTGCTCACTCTAAGCTGATATATAGATAGTATAGCTCACACTAAGCTGATAGGGTTAAGGTATACTGCTCTCGCTAAGCTGCCATATCACCCGTAGGCTGATATAGTATACCGGTATACTGCTCTCGCTAAGCTGACATATCGCCCGAAGGCCGATATAGTATACCCCCGATGCTCCCACTAAGCTGATAAAGTGTACTGCTCACACTAAGCTGACATATCAGAGCCCGTAGGATGATATAGTATACTCCCGATGCTCCCATTAAGCTGATAAAGTGTACTGCTCACACTAAGCTGACATATCAGAGCCCGTAGGATGATATAGTACACCAGTATACTGCTCTCACTAAGCTGACATATCAGATCCCGTAGGATGATATAGTATACTATCCAACCATTCAATCCATTCCATCTGATATTCTTCTCGATAAAATAGCCGTGTGTGGGGACACGGTCGGCCTTAGCCAAAATATTATAATTTCCTTTTCATAAATCCCACCATTCTCTACAGCCCACCAAAACACTTTTGGTGCTGTCAACCGAAACACCTAGGTTATTTTCCAATCAATAATCAAAGATTTTTCCATTAAAGGATAATTCTCAATTTCATAAATAATTCAATTCAGCACAAATTACAACTCGATTAAATAAACGAATTGCGCCATAACAATCGGCATTTGAAATTTTCGTCGTCGACCATCTAAAACTTAATTTCCGAAAAATAATTAATTAATTAATTAATTTCGAAAATTAATTATTTAATATTAAAAATTCTGTTTAGCTCAAAATAAGGCCCAATTGAATAAACGAACTTCACCACGGTCATCAGCATAAATTTCCGGTCACGGGCCATCCCATTGAATTTTCGGAAAATAAATAATTATTTAATTAATTTCGAAAATTAATTAATATTAAAAATTCAATTCGGCTTAAATTAAAGCCCGATTAAATAAACGGACTTCGCTACGATCATCAGCATAATATTCCGGTTCCGAACCATCTCCTTTGAATTTTCGGAAAATAAATAATTATTTAATTTAATTCCGAAAATCAATATTTAAATACCAAAAATCACATTTAGGCCCAAATCTTCAAATTGAAGCCCAATTAGGGGTCGGAAAATTCCCGAGATACTTCCAATAAATAGTAGACCATGTCTACTTGCTAATTGCGCAATCAATTTATTTAAATCACATCACAATTGACTAATAATTACTAATTAATTCTAATCTAACAACCTAAACATAATTAATTAAAACTAAACCAACCTTAAAGCATAATTAGTCAACTAATCCGGGATTAGTGAGATTACTCACCAAATCGCGTGCAAATCGGATCAATCCGACGGCGGCGACGCGAGGAACGATTCTTCCCAAAGCGGGCCTCGGGTTCGGGGCCGGGAAACGGCCCAAAACGGCCTTGAACAGTGCTGGAAACCCATTTTTCCAGCCACTGTTCTTGGCTGGACGAAGCTCGTCCGGCGGCTAGGCGGCGAGGGGAGGCCGGCGGAGGGTGAGGGGACGCGGGGAGGCTCGGCGGTGACGGGACGGGGTTGGGCGGAGAGTCCGGCGGTGGCTGAATCGAGCTGAATAGAGGCGGTACGGGGGCTGGACGGTGCACGCGAGGACGGCGAGCGCGAAGGGGCGGTGGCCGAGCACACGGCAAGCGGCGGACACGCGGGTGCGGGCGCGGGCAGCGGCGACGGCGAAGCGGATCTCGTCTTCGTGCGGCTTCCGTTTCTGTCTTGGTTCGTTGGTTTTTCACGAACAAGAGAGGAAGAAGAAAGGAGAGCCTTCGGTCACGAGGGGTGGGGAAGAAGAAAGAGGAGAGAGAGAAGTGATAAACTTTTGACTAGTCAAAGAGGGAAAGGAAAGAGTGGGTGTGGGGAGAGCACGTCCGCACGAAAGGGGAGGGGAGAGGAGAGAGAAAGAAAAGAGAGAAAAAGAAAGAAAAGAAAAGAGAGGGAGAGAGAGAAAAAGGGAAAATAAAATACATAATGCCTTTATGTACATTTTCCTTTTCTCTTTTCCTTTTTATTTCCTTTCGGGCTTCAATTTTTCCCCCGATAATTTCTTTATTGAAATTTCGGACCCGTCAATAAATTGACGAGCGATGAGACAGGATCCTATTTATCCAGTTAAATTAAAACCCGAAAATCTGGATGTCACAACTCTTCCCCTCTTATAAAAATTTCGTCCTCGAAATTTAAACCTTTACCAATCCTAAACGAAAGGTGGGGGGTATTTTCGTCTCATCGAGTCTCACTTTTCCACGCTGACCATTCGGTCTCGTGGCGTTGTCTAACCATTTTGACCAAGGAGATCATCTTTGTACACAAAATCTGCTCTTTCCGAACCAACAACTGAACTGAGCTTCTCACATAAGACATTCTATCATCCACATCTGATCTCTCTTTCTCGACTCCCTAATAAACCTTCGAACCTCGACGATTCAAAATTTCTGACAATTCTGAGCAATCTTTACTCTAACACTGATCTAACAACTGCAAACACTAATTACTGAGCTGACACTGGACTTGCGATTTTCTAATTTCTGATCTCATCTCAACCGACTGAAATCCTGTACACTCTGCTTTGCACTGATTAAAAAGAAACTATCTGACTGATCTACTGAAATTGGGAACCTCTGGTCAAAATCTGATATAACTCTGGCACTGATCTTGACAACAGCAATCACTGGCTACTGTACTGTCTTTGGCCTGAAATCTTCTTCACTTTCTTTTTACCACTAAAATTCTGTACCCTCTACTATACACTGCTTAATAAAGAACTCTCTGAAAACTCTGCCAACTTATAATATCTGATCTAGATTCGAAATATAATTCATCCTCGACACTCGACACTCCATGCCGGCGAATTATCTAATGCACACACACTTATACCCACTCGCAAGATAGGATCTTCAATTTCTGAAATCGAATTTAGATTGGCGGTTAATTTCACTCCACACGCTTTTAGTGTGACCTAGGCTACCGGTAGTGTTCGAGCTTTTTAGGACAAATGACCCGTGGTCGATTTTCTTCGAGCCACAATGAACCCACTCGACACATTGGCGACCCTCGATTGTCGTGAAAATCTCAAAGGTTCAAATACGGACACGGTCCCAAAAACGATAGAAACATCAAATTAGTACCGGTCGATGAGAATTTTCCAATTTAGTGGAGTCACCCACGATCGATCATTCATCTCAGTCGAGCCGATCTATCTCTGATTTCAAATCGATTTTATATTGTGCCGCAATGATCTCTAAAGATGAGCACGGTCGAGAAGTCGATCCATGGTCGAATTCTCAAGTCTATTTGCCTTAAGGTCCTTTAACTCACCCAGCTAGTCTAGTTATCTCATGAGTGGCCAACTCGCGAGAAAAACACTGTAATTGTGTCGATGAAATGCCCAATTTATCTAATCGAAATCGAGCCCAAAATCGGATGTTACACTTAAAACAAGATCTATTAAATGCACCAAAGTGGACCAACTCCATCAATCGATCAACCACTATTCTCAAATGGTATCAGTAATCCCCTGAATCCTTAGTAAGCCATATATTTCCATTTCCACTTGGGACTCTCGAGTGATGGTAAAATTCTCCCGATTCGCATTCTACTTACTGACACTTCTTACGCTTTCAACCTGCTCAGCTGTATTTATCTTCATATCCGTTTACTAATCTAGCTAATGTCGATTCTGATTTACTTGCACCATCTGGTCAAAGCTGCAATACTGTAGTGAACTTCTGACACGATCTTTTCCTTGAGTGCTACACTGTCAAATGCACTCAATTCCTCATGGAACCCGAACGTTCCATCCTCAGAAGTTTCAAAGTTAGATTCTTTCTTGCCAATATCCTCTTATAAGATCTTCTGAACATCTCTTTCTATCAACTAGGCGTCGATTCTAACTTGAACACTTGGTTCAATTTTGAGGGCGGCTATAAAATTTAAAAGGTAGCCTACCTCAAATTTGAAAACCAAATTTCGAACCATTTTTAAGTAAAGTTTATACTTTAGCCAGCCTATGTATAATCGAAGACTCTCGGCTCAACACATAAATTACTTCTTTCATTCTCCCAAGATAATACGATAACATCACTATAGTTACTTGCCCAAAACTCGATTCACGACACTGTTTCATGTTCAACTTATTGGGTCTCAACGGCGGAACGGTTATGCAACAATCTTCTCATGTTGTATCAATACATACCCAATCGTTGGCAAGACACATCACTAAAGGTTTCATGCTTTCATGCTTTCCGAGCCAAATGAAAAAGTTTAGCATAAGTGCGGTAGCTGATCTTCTCAAGCTCGGAAACTATCATCGTACTTGTCTATGCCAATGAATTTCTCTTCTTTCTCAAGAGGTCAACCTCACAATGATGCTGATGCTGAAAATTCTTTCACAACCCTTCTATAGTAATCTGTCTAATCCCCACGGCTTCGATCTCTCGACACGATGTCAATCTCAATCGCTAACAACTAATTAGATCTTGGCTTGGCCCATGAAGATTCTCTTACCTGTAACCACATGACCATTCTTAGGGGCTCTCGTGATCCTCATCGCTTAATGAACACCCTAGAACGTCGCTACATCACACGATCACCATTGATCTAGGTATTCTTTGAACACTCAATTTGTCAAATCTATGACAGCGGCTGAAGTGTTCGTCAAATCAAATGGCTTTACATTATTTTCACAAGGGCAAATCAAGTGCGAAATGCCGTCTTCAAGATAACCTCCTTCCTGGTTCTCAACTGATAATAACATGTCCTCAAGTCGATCCTTGAAGACATCCACACTCTTTACAACAAGTCGCCCAATTCGTCGATCTTTGACAATGAACACTTATCCTTGATCGTCACTTGATTTGGTTGACTATAGTTGATGCATAATTGCAACGAACCATCTTTCTTTCTCTTTTCACAAAACCGATGATCTCTAAAGTGATGCACCGATACGCATGAATTCATCATTCATCAATCCTCACATCTGCACCATTGGTTCTATCAATTCAGCAACAACAACTGGTAAGAAGCCTTCGAGAGTAGCTCTATCTTGGTGCTGGCTCGATCGCGATTTCTATCTCTTTCTCGACGTCGACCGAGTTCTTGTGACAACACATCTAGAAATTCTTAGACCACGAGATGTCCTCCATCTCTAGTCCTTCAATTTGTCCTACCCAAGACAATCTCCAAGCAACCTTGGCAACATCCATCTAACAAACAAGTTGCCTCCAGCTAACGAGATTAATGAAATCGAAGATTCTTTTCGACTCTCAATAACCTTGACATTTTCACATTTAATAGACTAAACTAGATTACTCCATGACCATGATTCCTTATCACAGTATGCTCCATAAGCCCACACTATTCATGTGGCATCAAATTCACACTTCAGCAACTAATCAAGCACAACTTGTTGCTAATGATTTCCTCTCTTCTACTTTTACTTCAACAATTTAAGTTCTACCAACTTAGCACAAAGCTCTACTAGCGCTTCTCTCGATAAAATCACTTCCAATACATTCTTTCTCCGATCGGTGCAAGGTCCATTCTACTCTCATTCCTTTTTGCCATCCTAGTGGCGTTTTGGCCGATATCGATGTCTATGCTACCTTAGACTTCCACTTGACAGTCTTTCACCCGATGGCCACGCTCGGTCATCATCACAATAGGTTCTAGTCATACTCGGACACCGGATTCATCCATGCTTCCTTCTACAATCCCGGCACTTACCAGGTGAGTCTTCTATCTCCTTGGCAACCGACAAAGACACACTCTTTCTGGTTGCCCCATTAGTTTGCTAGGACCACTCTCAACCTCGATCTTTTCCCTGACCGATTTCCATTTCTGCCTGAACTGGATCTGTACCTTGACTTGGAAGTGATGGCTCGATCCCAGATCATATCCCCACTCTGGATCTCAACAGGTGAAGCGACAACGACGATTACAACATTGACGGCGGTTCGATCTTGAGCCTCCTAGCTTATCCAATTCCCAAGAAATACTTGCATCAGAACGATCCTATCGAGCTTAGGATCATTCGACGCTTCTACACTAGTACCAACCTGCGGTGGTACTCTTACACTCGAGCTGGCCGAGCCGACACTCGCCACAACCACCTCGGTACCGACATTTGTCGATGCTTTATCCCAAGTCACGAGAGGACATTGTCCTCTTACTAGGAGTTCTCGCTCCGCCGCTCATGGTTCGGTCTTTGACCGAAACCCGTCTTCCACATCCACACTTTGGATTAGAAGATGAGCTATCCTCACACGACAATCAATTCTAGCATCCATTGCTAACAGACATGCACCTAAACATGAATTTAAAGGCCTTTCCTACTAACTATCCCATGGTCAACGCTCCTTATCACTCCAATCTTCAACCTCGCTCGATACCACTTAAACAGATGTCACGCCCGATCCTCGGTGCACGCACACCTCCGTCTCACTTGGTCGATTTTATAATGCGATATCCTGGACAATATATCGCCGACCCTTTCTTTTACTAAGACATGCGAAGCGATTAAAATCCCCGCACAATAAAACAATGGGATAAAAAGCGGGGCCATATTTTCCATATAGAAACTTATAACCAAACTTTTATACAAAACACAAAACCACTTCATAACTATTCATATCAAAAGGAGATCTCAAAAGAAGATAAACTCTCAGTCATCCGGGCCATATTCAAGGCCTCTCTCGGGATTATCTTCTTCTTCCAAAAATCATTCTCCTCAAGTTTCACCTCCGAGTTCTCCTTCTCAAACTCCTCCTCATCAGCTCCTCATCGGGGTCCTGAAATGTTTTTCCCCAAACCGGATGAGACTACGCCTCAAACAGTTCTACCCCACTAAGCCCAATTAGTAAACCATTATACTATAGGCTGCCTATACACGCATAGGGCGAAGACGTATCTTAGCCTCATATCCCACCTGCAAGTCGAGTATAATTCATAATACAGACACTCAAGCAATCACATCACAGATCAAAGCATCAATCAAATCGACCTAGAAGGACACGATTACCAACAAGACCACTTACGGTCATTTCTAATCAAATCAATCCACAACATCAAATCAAAACAATGATCAATCGACCTCGATTACATGTCAACCTAACCATTTCTCGGTCATTCAAGCCTATTGCTATTCGAGTCCCACTCGACAACATTCAATATTTAATGGCTTTTTTTCCACTCGACCACTTTCAAGATTCAATGGCTTTACGGCCCCACTCTCGACCACTTTCAAGATTCAATGGCTTTTCTTCGTCCCACTTTCGACCACTTTCAAGAATCAATGCTTTTACGGTCCCACTCAATCACTTTCAAGATTCATTCGGCTTACGGTCCCACTAAGACCACTTTCAAGAATCAATGGGCTTTACTACGGTCCACTCGACCACTTTCAAGAATCAATGGCTTTACGGTCCCACTCCACCACTTTCGGATCAATGGCTTTACGCCCCACTCACCACTTTCAAGATTCAATGGCTTTTACTGGTCCACTTAACCACTTTCAAGATCAATGATCAATGGCCCCACTCACCACTTTCAAGAATCAATTCCATACAACGCATGGAGCTCAAATAAATAAACGGACTGCGCCACGACGATCAGCACGAGATTTCGGTCATCGGCTATCTCAATCTTAATTTCCGAAAAAATAAATAATTAATTAATTAATTTCGAAATTTAATTAATAAATATTAATAATTCCATTTAGCTCAAAATAAAGCCAATTTAAATAAACGGGCTGCACCACGATCATCAGCATAATATTCTGGTCACTGGCCATCTCAACCTTAATTTCCGAAAAATAAATAATTAAATAATAAATTTCGAAAATTAAACAATTAACATTAAAATTCAATTTAGCTCAAATTAAAGCCCGATTAAATAAACGACTTCACCACGGTCATCAGATAATTTTCCGTTCAACCATCTCCCTTGAATTTTCGGAAAATAAA
>CM027874.1:16946574-17008912 GCA_016097615.1 Eucalyptus dawsonii | reverse complement strand
TTAAGCAAGTAGTTATAATTTTTCTTCCAACATGTAAACGTAATGCAAGCTGTGACACCGACAGTCAATGTGTCTCAAGCATCAAACAAGAAAATAATTCCTACCTCATGTATATTCAAGGAAATTTGCAACAGCAGTCTATTATATCTAATCTACAGTAAACTTTTCTCCTAAGCACAAGAACTACTTTGAGCTCATACACAACACGATTAGCCTTTAGGTGTCGTCTATCTACCGGTACAGGAAGCATCTGAATTTCTCAAGTTGAGTAGTACCGCAGTGGACTTGTGGTGGCATGTGGCTAGCGAGCTTCAACAGCAGTAATTGTAACTCTGTTAACAGAACATGTTTGGTTACATGTCGACTGAATATTTCCATTGCAGTCACTCTCGTCGATGAATGCGGGCTGTTTCGGGAACGGAAGTACCACATCAACATTCCCCAGCATGAAAACCACTGTGGACATTGTTGGTCTGTCCGATGCATATCTTTGCACGCACAAAAGACCGATTTGAATGCACCTTGATACGATTTCTTCAGAATATGTATTGCCAATTGATTTGTCCACAATGTCCATGCATTTTCCTCCTTTCCACAGCTCCCATACCTGGACATAACACATACCAGACACCTCAGATTGTGACAATGATTGTAGAGCCTGGTGAAGTTGTGCATAGCGATGAATTATGTAAGAGTTTCATACTTACATGGCCAATTAAATAGCAAAAGGGGTTCATATGATAGCACCCGCTATTTCTTTGGCCTGTGATGATCTCTAGCAACAAAACTCCATAACTGTACACATCTGATTTTATAGAAAACTGGCCTTGCAGAGCATACTCTGGTGCCATGTACCCACTATGGAAGCCAAAAAGAAGAAAAGTAATCAGCATCTCATTCATCTTATAAAATTCCTTTTGAAGTTTGGGGGACATAACAAAAGGTTGAAACTTCAGCATGAAAGAAAGAAAATGGTTGGTTGGAGTTCTTTTTCCATGTTCTAATATCTCATTTTTTTTTTTTTTTTTTTTAAGTAGATGAAGTAGAATTTAATGCTTAAGAAAAACACTCACTATGTCCCAACTACGCGTTTCGTTTCTCCTTCAATTTGGTCTCCTCCACATATCCTCGCTAACCCAAAATCTGAAATCTTTGGGTTCAGTGCAACATCTAGTAAGACATTGCTAACTTTCAAATCTCTGTGGATTATTCTCAAAGTTGAATCCTGATGTAAATACACGAGTCCCCGAGCCACCCCATAAGCGATTTGATACCTTTTTCCCCAATCCAGAAGTGATCTCTTCGTTTCATCTGGACCAATTTTAGGGATTACCTCAAGTTATTATCCATATTACTAGCTGTAGACCGAAATTTTTTTTGGCCATTGGAAGAGGTTACTCACCGTAAAGTAATGAATCCAAGCTTTTGTTGGGTAAGTACTCATAAATTAACAATTTTTCTTCTTCTTGAATGCAGCAACCCAAGATTTTCACCAGATTCCGGTGTTGGAGTTTGGCAATCAACCTGACTTCATTTTTGAACTCTTCGTTTCCTTGTCCAGAATATTTTGAGAGCCTTTTAACTGCTATTTCTGTTCCGTCATTCATCACACCCTGTGAAAACGAACACATCACAGGAATAAATATTTAGACCTGTCATGTGAAGCCGGTGGCTCAAAAGCTGCTATGAGTAAACTTCCTGGGAGGATGTTTTCTTCATCTGTTTGTGACGACGGGTAGATAAGAGTCGACACTAGATGTACCTCCATATCTATGGTAGAAGTAATCAGATCACAATACCTCTCGAGAATTTCAAAATAGAAAAAGGTTCTTTACAATAAAACTGGTTCCCTTCCGTGCATTTTATTCAAGGACATCGATCCCCATAAGGGACAGACAATTGAAGTTGGAAGAATATACATATTAATATCCAATAACCATTTGGATTCAGTTGAATAGGGAGATTAATTACCTTATATACAGATCCAAAACCGCCTCGGCCAAGCTCATTGGCAGAGGAAAAAATTGCTTGTGGCTGCAGCTACAGTTCCGAAATCAAAGACTGGTATATCTGTTTTTTGCCTACCTTTGCTGTCGAGGACTTCCAGACCCGGAATTTCATTGAAATATGTTGAGCTTGTGGCAACACCAAATAGATGATTACGCCCTCTTCTATCTGCATTTACACAGTTGAACAAAACGCTTATGAAAATGAAAGCAATTCTGTACTGCTTCTTGTTTTGCCGTTCTGGCCAATTTGGGAATTCTTTTTAGAGGCAGGAACGATGCAAATTTTCTCTTCTATCTTCTGTCACAATACATCATTTTTAATTATCAAGCACTGTTTTCACAGCTTCGTTGATCAAGGTTTCCAGAATTGAAATCAACCACCCCGTAACCTAAAATCCTGGCTAGATTAGCTCCAATTTTAATTTAATGGATTTCTTATCCCTAAACATCTAAATAATTACCTACTTGTAAAACAGACTGAGTAATATATATGGTCGAAAAGCTTCTATCAAGGCAAGATTACCATACCTTTTTCCTCATCAGCCGAAGGCAGTACATAAGGGAGCCTAAGAGCAGCAACACTACTGCAGATACCGATATCTTTGCCACCATTACCGTCTTGACATGAGTACGAGCTGTAAAAGAAGGCACAAGAACTTGGAAGTTGCAAATGTTACGGAAATGAATGCAACAACTATCAGAAGCAAACAGTTTCATCAAGACAAGATCAGGAGAAATAAGACAATAATATAAGCTGTATCTTTGCTCTTCAGGGAGTTATTAGAGTTTCTCAGCCAGCAAAAGATTTATTTTTTTTTATTTTTTTTTTCAATTCTGCTACAGTTGAAATCTTTGCAGTTGGATTACTCAACGAACTTTCGGTTAAGTACAGTCAATTCAACTGTCTGCCACAGCTTTTGAACGGAGTCGGGGAATATCTTGTCTCGTGTGTGTGCTGGAACATGACGTTGTCATGACTAGAACGAGCCATACTTCCATGTATGTAAATGAAACTATTAACTCCGACAACAAATGCAGGGAAAGTGGCTTGGGTCCGTTCGTTTATGAGGAAAATGGATTATTTTCGAGAAAATATTTTCCCAGAAATCATTTTTCAGGAAAATAATAATATTTTCTACTATCCGGTTAAAACCTGAAAATATTTTGGAAAATATTTTTTGGTGTTCGGTTAGGAAAATATTTTCCACTCACCAGATTGGCGAGCACGAGCGTTAAGCTCGAGGCTCACCAAATTGGCGAGCACGAGCATTAAGCTCGAGCCTCGCCAGATCAACTAACGCAAGTTTGAGATCGACGAGCTTGAGGTTCACGCAGTGACGATCTAACGAGAAAGGAAGATGGGAAACAAAGAAATGAAAAAGAAAAAACAAAAAAACAAAAACAAAAACAAAAGAAAAAGGAAATTAAAAAATAATTCAAATAAAAAAGAAAAAGGAAATTAAAAAATAATTCAAATAAAAAAGAAAAAGAAAATTAAAAAATAATTCAAATAAAAAAGAAAATTAAAATTAAAAAATAATTCAAATAAAAAGAAAAAAGAAAATTAAAAAATAATTCAAATAAAAAAAAGAAAAGAAGAAGAAGAAAGGGAAGAGGAAGTTAGAATTTGTAGAGATGTGAGGTAAGAGAGATTAAGTGAGAAAAATGTTTTTATTTTTCAAAAGTGGAAAACATTTTCCCCTACTTTAGATGACTTTTTTTCTTTTGATAAAAAACGTTTTTCCAAGCTTAATTCATTTTCTATTTAAACGAACGGAAAATCCTGGAAAATATTTTAAAGAAAATTATTTTTCGCAAAATGAACAATTTCAAGTGGAAAATATATGCTGCAATCCTTGCCGCAGCCGTAGGAGTGGCTCTACTTTTTTACGTGATAGTCTGGCATATACTACGAGGAAGAAAAAGAATCCTAAGAAGGGGGAGCAAAAGTGGTATAAAAGAAGATCAGATTGGTAACTCGAAGAAATACTGCTATTGCATGCATACAATTTTATTCTGTTTCACCAGAGTCTAAAGATATCTGAATTATTTAACTGCCAGTTAAGAGGCAAATTTCTGAACTCCATTCCCTGCAATTTGATCTGCAAACGATAGAAGCTGCCACAGATAACTTCTCGAACAACAAGAAGTTAGGAGAAGGAGGATTTGGTCCGATTTACAAGGTAATTAAGATGTTCAATCTGATCATTCAGCTTTTGACTTATCAAGAAGATGATGCTTGCTAATTTTGATATATAATCATAATGTAGAATGATATTGTGGTTTACAATGAAGCTTCTCAAAGCGCTGGAGCATTTTTCTCCTCCACATAAGTTAGATAGGAAAAACTCCAAGATTATGCCCTTCTAATCTCATATTAGTAAGAGTGCAGATACAATCAAATGAAGCAACAATAAGAGGCATCTGTTTTGGGCAAATTTGGAGTTTTTATGTCTTCTGTTATCGGGGTACACTGCCCAACGGTCAAGAAATTGCAAAGCGGACAACACAAATTCTGTTGTAATCTTTGAAGTAGTAAGAAGCATGATGATGAACTTTTGAAAAATCAACTATTAGGTTCTACCTTACCTTTTGAGCTGCTCCCGTAAAACGGGTAAATCTCAAACCTGACAAAGCAACTCGGAAGCAACACTCGGCCTCCCATTTTCCCCTGTTGGAGGCTTAAGAGGCTCGATGTGGCGTTGCGAAGGCACTCCCAACAATCGTTGTTGGAAAGGTAAGGCACACACTGTGCGAACGTGTACAACGTTTTCTCCCGACTAAACTTGGCGTGGCCATAGCCATACATCCTAGGAGGATGCCGAGCAGCCTCTCTAGCCACGTGATCCGTAGTGACAGTCAGTACCTTCATGAATTCATCAGGCTGGTCTATGTTCTCTTCATTGTATCCAGCCAACCGAGGTTCCAGCTCGACCTTCCTGGTAAAATTCGTGTCGGAGTAGCGCAACATGCACCCATCGTACCACAGGAAGGAGACTTTTGTCATCCGGCATAACTGGGTTATTCGAATACTCGCGTTCCCGACGCAATCCGCGCACTCTTTCTTGGGGATATCGCCTCTGCACATAAAGCTGCCGTAGACGGCGTTGCTTGAGCTGGCTTTGGTTGAAGTGAAGTTGAACCCGTTGTCAGGGTTGGCGTCCGCCTCTCTGACGAGATCATCGAGAACGCGATTGAGGTTGGCGTGATAGGTGCTATTGGGGGTGAAGGTGCTTGAGTTTAAGCAGTAATGGCCGTTCAAGCTGTTCAAGGTGAGGGTGAATCCAGCAGCTTTGACGGTGAAAAAGCTGAGCATGAAAGGAAGTAGGAAACGTATCATCCGCATCCTTTTCTCTCTCTCTCTCTCTCTCTCTCTTTTCGCTGTGTGCGCGTGGTTTATGATGAGTAAGTGGGATTTGCTCTTTCCATTCAACCGTGAGGCCGCAGCATGGACTGCTAAATATGGTGAAGGACTACAAGCTATGAAGCACGGACACGTTGCCCGTGCTTCCGTGTCGTGTCCGACACATGTCGGAGCGTGTTGGACACGTCGACACGCTCAAACATGGTCGGACATGCGGTCAACGCCTGTTGGATTTTCCGACACGTGGTCAACTTTTGCCTGACACGTTTGGACACGCGTGTTCGGTAGACGATGGAGGGTGGAAGCGACGGTGAGGGAGCAGAGATGAGGCCGTGAGCGATGGCAAGAGATGGCTAGAGAAAGAGCATAGATTGAGGCGAGGGCCGCCACTGTGATGCTGTGATGGATCCAACGAGGCTGCAGCTGCGAGGGAGAAAGGGCCAAAGGTGAGAGGAAGAGGAGAGGAAGGTGCTCGTGCGGCGAGGAGGAGAGGAGAAGGATCAAGAGGAAGAGGAGAGGAAGGGGGTCATGCTCGGGGGTCGTGCAATGAGCGGCGAGGAGGAGGTAAAGCTAAGGTTTTTGATAGAAAACTCAAAAGTAATTAAAAAAAAAAGGGGACTCTAATGGCCATCACATATTTTGGGGGGAGGGGAAGTGATAGGATAGCATGTTTGTCGGTGGTGAGGAGGGAAAGAAAAATAAAGTGCGGGGAAATGGACGACCGTGGGGAGGGAAAGCAAAATAAAGTTGGGGGGATGGACGAGGGAAAGAAGATTTCTTTTTCAATTGGAAAAATAAATAAATGAGATTAAAAAATAATTTTGAAAAATAAAAATACTGAATTTGAATTAAATTAATTAAAAATAAAATATTTATTTATTATATAACGTATCATAACGTGTTAATTCTCTATTTTTAAAAAATGATGTGTCGACGTGTTGTGTTATGTCGTGTCGCGTGTTAATGTTACTTAGACTACAAGCCCACGTGACTCCGGACATCATCCACCGTCAACCCCAGCTTTTCAAAAGATAAAAAGAAGTTAGCGTGTTTGTGGAGGACGGCAACACATGGGATTTGTCGTTTTTGCCTATCTTTCCCAAGAGTTTGATTTCTTGAAAGCCATCGTTGTTGCAATAAGATCAATGATATTGCCAGTTTGCTTTAATTTTGGGTGGCGTGTATCACAAAAAGATTTCTAGTTACCACTGATGTTGATGTCACTTGAGTCTCTATTTCTAAACCCATGTTGAACTAACTATTTGCTAGTCCCATAGTACAAAGGCTCTATTTCCCGTCATTAAGACTTTAGCCGGAATCTCAGTTTCTAATTTCACAAGATCCGATGCCACGAATTCTAATATCTCTTTACCCACCACCATCCACTGCCACAGACAATCGCCCCACCATTCTCTCACTGCCGTCTTAGCAGCCACCTTCTCTCTATCTCTCTCTCTGTATGACCACCATGGTCTGTAGTCTTGATGCTGCTCATGACCTCCATTTTGTTAGGAGCATGGTTCATGCTCCCCATCGGTAGGAAGGCATAGAAGTTGCGTACCTCAATGAGCAGGCGGGGCTCCAATGGTCGCGGAGGCAGTGCCCCTAAGCTGTGCTGGAAGACTTTTACAATTTAAGTCCATATTTTATTGGTAATTTGAGTTTTAGCCTATGAATAGCTACTGGGCATATATAACATTTTTCCCTTGTAAATTAAGAGTTATAATAGAGAGGTGTGAGGTATTAACCATAGTGGAATGCTCAGTTGGACATAACCTTAATTTAAGGATGGATTGGGATAAAAACCTTGTGTCTATATTTCTTTTTCTCGTCTTGATTATTTATTTCTTCTATGATTGTGTGTCAAATCCTGGTATATCTAAGGTTGCAAGTTGCCATGGATGACCTCAACCTAAGGTTATCCAAGTCCACATGCCTGTTACCTCAATTTGAGGTGGTCCAAGCCCATGAGAAGGCATGTGGATTGAGGTCGCCGATACCTTGGCAACCTTGATTGATCATGAGAGGAAGGGAGGGTGGAAGCACGGGAGATCATTGGTGGATCAACGAGCAAGGTGGATATTCATCGGGGTACCATGGAGATTGATTTAGGATTTGGGTAATTGGATTTTAAGTTGTTTTGGAAGTTTTGCCTATGTGAGAAATTTAAATTTCTCTAGGGCCAATTTGGGAAGGAGAACGTAGATATTGTCCTCAGAGTTATGATGGTTAGGAATGAGCAGTTTTAGATTATATTTGGAATTTATAATCTATCCATTGTAACAAGTTCTCATTTTTTGGAACCCGAAACCTCTATGCACTTGGAACCTACTCTATCATAGGTTCTAGTGTCGGTTCTAATGATAGGATAAGTTCTAGGGTCCACTTGTATACTTAATCAAACCATTGTAGTAAATTATCATATTTAATGACTATCACTTGTTGCTAATATGTTGACCATAACTTATGTTTGATAGATCTGGAGCATGAAACATTAATAAAGTAGAAGTCTCTATCATAAAATAGAAGTTCAGACTAGTGGTTTTATACTATGCACTTCTCATTGGATGCCATAAAATACCGTAAAATCTATGAAGATATACATCAAGAAAAATAGAAAAAACTTATTTTAGATTTAGGTTCTAAGTTCCAGGTTCCACTTGTCTAAAACTTAGAATCTATCCATTGAAACAGGTTCTCTTTTTGAAATTTGGAACTTATCTTACATATCTTAAAACTTTAAATTGAGTAGGTTCTCTCCTATGTGGTTCTCCGATTCTAGGTTCTACCCTAAACCTATACTCATCCCTATTGATGGTAACTAATGTCGGGTACAAATTGGTTTCCAGAGCCAAAACTCAGGGTGTAAATTAGTGATTTATATAAAAAGAGGGAGTAAAGTGATATTGGTGTTAAAAATAAGGATAATTCTGAGTTTTTTTTTTTTTTAAAGTACGCAACAAGTAGGTTAGGAAAATTCCTACTTGAGTTATTTCATTACATCACCTTACTAATTCATAAAAAGGATTCTGTTAATGTGTGCCCTAGGGAACTAGTTAAGCATGCTTAATTAGGAATGGTTCAATTTTCAAGATAGGGGCAACACATAACATGAGAAGAGATAATGCATTGAAAATTAACCAGTATGCTCGTTAACAAAATGCTCCATAGAAGAAAAAAAGATAGAAACTGCAATTATCAAATGGGTAATTTACATTTTTTTTAAATTACCAATAATTTTAAAAGTTCCTAGTGTCGATATTTATAAATTTTGGAAGATTCCGGGTATTACCCATTAGATAAAACACGAAGTGGGTAATCTGTGAGAATTGAACCAAAAAATAAAAATAAAAAGTGAACTCCTTAACAAACTCTTATTTTCTTGCCACAATCAAATATCAAAGTTGAGTTGCCTACATTTATATCATGCCATCATGCCATATTTGCAAGGAAAAGCCTATCATCAGCCAACAAAGTTCTAGTCTAATCCAATCATTCGTGGGTCCCTTGTCTGTCTATAATGCGCCCCTTGTTTCTTTTCGTGAGTCACGTGAAGATGGATCTAGGCGACTAGGTCAATGGGGGAGATAAATTGTGACGCCTTATTGCGCATCAATCAGTCTTCTTCTTCTTCTTTTTTATTTTTTATTTTTTTTATCTGATCTGATCTTATATCTATTTTACAAGTTACTACGTGTTGTATGTAGATTGTAGAACCCTGCTTCCTTCCTTTCTCATGCATCCCCACTCTGGCTCCTTGACAACATATAATATAATATGTCAATTACATCCTCATCCGTGGTATTCACATATGATAAGTTTTCTTATTGGTTTCTACCTTTTTCTTCGGTCTTTCATTTTTCTTTTTGGAAGTGGGGGGGGGGGGGTTGGTTGCGTTAGCAGTGGAGCGAGGGGCATTACCAATTCAATCCTACAATTATTGTATTGATATCCATACATTCCTAAACTTTTCAATTTTATCAACGCAGTTCTAAATTTTTATATGAAACTCCTATGTGATACTTCTAGTCAATTGCCATGGTATGAGTACACTTGCCCATGTTGGCATGCATCATGTAAAACGGATGGCAATGAACGACCGGATACCATGTCAGCAATTTATAATGGCTATTTACTACCGGTAATGCCGAATTAATGCAAACCGATTAAAGGGAAGCTACTTACTAACGATAATGCCGAATTAATATTGCATCCCTATAAATAAAGGAATGTCCGTACAATCGAATATTTTTGTGATTACTGGTTCAATGCCTTTGCCACGTGTCGGTCGTTGGGCGCGATGCCGTTGGAATAATGAAGGGGGTTTGTCCCGTGACGACCGGGTGGGTCAACTCCTCTTAACTTCCGTTCAATCCGTGGCTCTTTCTCTTCATGCCTTCGCCTCAAGCAACGCGTTTCTTCTCTAGTTTATTAATTTCCTTCTGCCCCCGCTTTTTCTCTTTTTCCGAATTGGCTAAAGTGTGAAATTAAAAGAAATGAGCCAACGAAAATGACATTTGGAGGAAATACAATAAAAAAAATTATTTAAGATTGTTTGTGGAGTCACTTCATAATCTCAAGGAAATTTTGCTCATTGGAGTTAGGGGTGATTGGGTCCAGGATGGGTAGGATCTAGACCTAAACCCTATACTTGATCATGTTATAATCAGTATCCCTTTTCTGGACCCTATACCCGACCCTGTACCTAACCCACCTTGTTTTTCCAGTTCGGTTTCAAGATCAACCCTATTTGGGAACTTGTTTTTAATCTCCCCGATATCCTATAACTTTGAATTTTATATTAATACGCTAGAAAATAACGTAATATTCCTAATTTATATTGAAACATTAAGCACTTGTAATAAATAAATACATGAATTTTTTGACTAATGAAAAATTAAGGATCCACAATACTAATTATAATAAATAAAATCATAAGGCAAAGAATTAGTAACAAATATTGGTCTAATATTAGTCTTATTCCCACAACTATTACATGAATCTACTCATTTATGCATGCATAACTTCTCCTACAAAAGAGAAATTAGGCGAGCCAATTCATGTGATACGCGGCGACGAACACCATCCATCTATCGGAAGGTGCGAGAGGGAGCTAGTGAAGGAGGGAAGCAAGTGAGGAAGGGGAATGACAAAGGAGGAGTGCCGTGCGTGTTTGGGAGAGTCAAGAGAAAAAATGTCGTGTGATTGCGGGAGTAAAAATAGAAATCGGGGGAAATACCTCTCCTTACAAAACCAATCAGGGAACAGGTTCCAAAATCGGTCAGGGAACCTGTTTTCGGGTGGGTAATTACTCGGAACCTGTTCCCAGACCGGTTTAAACCGGTTCTTGACCCTATTTTCCGGGTGGGCCAATCCGGTTCCCAGGTATACTTGGTTCGGTTGCACACCCCTAATTGTAGTGAGTGATTAAGGCTCCGATAGTGTTTGTGAAAAATGAATAATTTAGTAAAAATAATCATTCGTATCATTTGAAATAGTTGGTGATGAAAATTTTTACATTAATCGGCGATAATTTATGTCTAGACATTTATGTGGATAAAGAATATATTTTTCATTTATTCAATTTTTGTCGATTTATACAATCAATTATTATATTTTTCCAAATCATTCATTTTTAGTGAAATAAACGAAGTCTAAAAGAAAATTTTGTATAATGTTTAAATACATGATCAATAATTCTAATGTTTTTGAGCTTGTAAAACACATGGAGAATTTGTCCAAACCTATCGTGCGGATTTTAATTTATTCACAATTTTTTCAATTTTATCAATTTGTAAAAAAACTTTGTGCAGAAGTTTAATGTAATATTTTCGACCAATTTTTGTTGTTGACATGACAGCGTACCATGTAAAATGATTGACAATGAATAGATCTTAATATTTTTTTAAGAAAATTGATCGGAATGATTATATGAAAATTTTACGCAAAAAATTAAGACTAAACTAGAGAAATTGAAAAATTCAAAACTAATTTCATAAATGTGTGATATGTTTAGGATTAGTTGGGTGATTTTTTGAAAAAGAAAGTAGTTAGACGTTGGAGTCGTCCTAAAGATAGGTCAACGAAGATGAGGATTGTCTTGGGATTAGGCGCCTTTAGCACGTGCCTGTATAGTGCAAACCTCGTGCCGCAGCACATGTTCAATGTTGTGAATAGTAAATTGCAATTAGAGGATTTGACCCCCAAAAAACAAGAAAGTTTTGCAATTAGAGAGAGGCACGCGGTACGTTCTGCTTGTTCGAAGTTGACAGAGATCACATCTAGCGATATAAAAACCTTGAATAAAATTGAGATTTCCAGCGCATCATAATTCTTTAGATCTTAGCCCTAACAAAATTATATATAAACAAAGATTGTTTTCATTGCATTTGTTCTGCAAAAAATAAAAAAATAATTTAAAAAATATTTCTAGAAATAATTGCATGTGTCACTCATAAAAGTGAATGGACAAAAATACTTTTATCATTTACAATAGTATTTAGAAATAAATTGTTGTTGATAATGAAAATATTTTAATTGATTGATTATTTTAAGTGATATAAATGATTATTTTTAGACAAATTGGAGCCTATTTCATTGTTTACATATTGTCCTCATCCCTTAACAATATAGTGTAGGTTAAATTGTCGTGTAGAAGTAAGCTTTGTGTGGTTGTACCCCTTAGTTTTACATGGATGGGTGCTTCGCTTTGTCTTGAAGTTCAGCAGGTTAAAAGAGAAATCATGACTTAGTATCCCTCCTTATTTGCCTTTTCCCTAAGTTTATAGATTATATGATAGAAAAAAAGCCATAAAAACTTTTAAATTATGTCCACTATAACACAATTGCTCTAAACTTCTTTTTTTATGACATTAAAAATTTCAAATTATACTCACTATAACACATTTACTCTGAACTTTTTCTTATTACATAAAAAAAATCCCAAACTTGTACCTATATGACGTATTTACTCCCTTTAAGTTTAGTTAGATGATTTTTCAGCTAAAATAATGTTGTTTTTATTTCAATTAAGTTAAGTAAGTGTCAATTGCTTTCTAACTCCATCTAGATAGATTTTTAATGGTTTTCATTGACAGAATTTTGAGGGAGGGTGAATGTATCGCATAAATTCAAATTTGAGGTTTTTCGTGTCACAAAAAAAAAAGAAAAGAAGAAGGTAAATGTATTACAGTAAGCATAGTTTTGGATTTTTAATGGGTTTTGCCCTGTATAATAAGCATGTCAAAGGTTTATGAGGAAATGTTCATTCTTCTTGGAGATTGGTAATGTTTGTGGATGAGATATGCTCAAATGGAGTTCGGCAATGTCCCGGGAGGGTATATACTCAGACATACATCAAACGTATCTACTCTAAATGAAATAACTCAACTCGGGAGAGTTGACGAACTTAGATACATTAAAACAAAAAAGAAGGGAGAAATGGAAAAATGAACAAAAAGGCTATAGTCACCGCCGTGGTTGCCCGATCTCTCTCTCTCTCTCGCATGCGCGAGCGACATCCCACACAAAATTCCGCAGAGCGCCACCTATTTTTTGGACCATGGAGATCAACTTGCGGCAGTCATTCTAGAAGATGTTCTATATATTTGTCTGAAATCTATGATAGATATGTAAATTGGTACCACCTCGTGGTGGTGTCTGTATTCCTCAAGGGACACACATCATGAGGTGGTCACTGTCTCAAGTGAAAATGACTGTGTTTGTGTCACTTATGATGAAGTGGAATTGGCCACGAATGGAAGGTATTTTACGTGATCATCATCACACTACGTGACAATGACAGAGAAATGCTAGGAAATAATTAAGAAGCAAGCATTTAAAGTTCAAAAGCAAAAAATTAGTTGGGATGCATGCCAAAAAATACTGTTCAGGGATATGGGGCTAAGGAATAGAAATGTGCATTGAAATGAGGCATACTAAAATTTTAAGTGATTGATTGATTACATCACATCAATCAGTGTAAGTGATATAAATATACTTTTATTTGTCCATGGGGATCTATAAGTTCAAGTTGGTAACATTTGCTTTTTCTTTTATTTTTTTTAATCCCAAAAACATAAATTTTTACATTGTATATTTAATATGGTATTATTCCATATGCATAAAATACTCAATTGAATGTCATATTCTTGACATAATATGAGAAGTGAGCGCTTCAGTTACTTGCAAACACTTCGGAAGGCAATCCTCTCAAGTTTTCAACTCTTTTTCATAATGAAGCAGCTTTCCATCTACACTTCCCAATGCCTTCTTATGTGGCAATGCAGACGTACTGATGGAGCGTACTTGGCTCTCTCATTGACCTCAATTTCCTAAGAGATGGTAAGCTGTATCTACTACCTTAGTCATCATCGACTAACCAATCTACCTATTTACATGTTTAACCCAAAAGAACATTAATGGTCCCAAACCACCACCCGCGTTGGCGTAGCTAGTTTCGGGCTTTCTCCCCCTCACGAAGGAGAAGAGTTTGAATCCAAAAAGCGTCGTGATTCTTTGGCATTAACTCACTTATAATGGGCTTACGCGCCAATTTCATTGTATGGTGATTCCCGGGTCACCAAAAAAGAAAAAAAATTAACGGTCCCAATTCTACCTCTTTAGAATCGGACTCTCATAATGTATAAGAAAAATCTGTGGATCAATCACCTACTTTCTTTTATGCATAACCAATCGGCTTCAGGCAACTGTGTCCAAGCCCTAACGCGAGATGTGAGAACATTTTATATCACCTAATAAATTAATATTTATTAAAGTTTAATATCAAGAAAATTTCAAACTAGTATACTTATGATATATTTACTTCAAATTAATTTTTTGACTACTAATGACCATAAATTGGTATACTCGTGACATAATTATCTCAAACTAATTTTTTGAACACCAAAAATCACAAATTAGATTTATAATAAATTTATTATGATATTAGTTTTAGTTAAATTGAATTAATATTATGAAAAACCATAAACCCAGATATACGTGTAATGAAAAAAGTGTAAAATCCTAAATTGATATACTCATCAACTATCACGTCATTCAACTTAACAATTTAATGGTAAAATTTAATAGAAATTAATAAAGAAAAAATCTATAAGAGATGTACAAATTTAAAGTTTTTTTTATGGTCAAAAATTAGTTTTGAATACATGTATCACTTGAAGTGTATTGATTTAGAATTTCGTGATATATACGATTTTACTTAATTCTTATTTAAACACCCTTATATTTATCTGCATGGCTATTTTTCTTTGCCGAACGCCCTTTTAGTTGGTGCCATTTGGGGGGTAAAGAACTCCAAATGAAAATGACCTTTTTTTGGGGGTTTGGGGATGGTGGTGGTGGTGAGCTTCCCTCCCCCTTGAGCCCCCCCACTCCCCCACGTTCGCACCGAATCACGCTGCCAGCTGTCACGAAAGCGATGGCTCGAGGCGACCGACATGGACCGGTTCAACGCTCTCGACCTCACGTTCAGATTTTACCTCAGCGAGGCCAAGAATAAAGAAAACCACGAAAGTGGCCCGCTGACGTGGCAAAACATACGAAGAAAATAAAAAAAAAATTGAAAGCTTAGAACGTGATCCACGAGAATTGAAAAGTTCTAGTGGCGTGGTAGTTGGGGCCGTTGATATGGGTTAAATTGATTTCTTTTTCCTTTTTTTAATAATATATTTTTTCAATTTTAATTTTAATTTAAATTTTTTGGGTTTAGTTTAACTTTATCGTCGCGCACGCAAACGACTTTGAGTAAGTCAATTTCGGCATCTTTTTTTTGTCCCCCGGTTTTCCATGCTTAATAATTAACCTTTTTCTTTGCTTTCTAATCTCTGGAAGATTCGCGCCTGCCTTTTAACTTAAGCCATGTCGGAAAAGCCCACTTAGTAATTTGTATCAGAGTCGACGTGGTTGTAACTATTGCCTTCTTCCGTTTCTTTTCTTTTCTTTTAATTAATTTTGGGTTAGTGAGTAATGTTATTGAAATAAAAATAAAAACAAAAGCAAGAGGATAAGCATCGCTACCACCCCGGTCTTTCATGATAAAGCATCCAACAACACATCAAGGGTCTATATTAAATTATACAATACAGATTGGTGTTAACTGTTAATGTGTAAGTGAGATGCCTTAAGAATCTTTCTATAATTATGTTTTTATCTGTACCTAGACTGTAGACCCATTAAAATGGGTCATAAACCCATTTGGTAATCCAAATGGGTGTTAAATGAATTATAAATGAGTTTAAATACAATATGAGTATTAAGTGAGTCATAAATAGGTTTACAATTTACTTAGACCTAACTCATTTATGTAGTTCTTTCTTTAGTCTTGCCTTCACTTGATCTCACACTCACTTATTTCGCACTTTTATCTCGGTTTGGCTATAATATGAATTGAGTTGGATATAAGTTGGGTTAGATATGATTTCGTGATAAAATTTCTACTTCTTTATTTCTCGGAACAAGTTTAGAACAAAAATCCGTTTGGTAACACAATTTGATTTTTCTATTTCTGGAGTAGATTTCTGTTATAGAAATAGATTTGAAGAATAAATCAGAAGCTAAAATTTTTAACTTCTCAATTTCTATTCCAGAAATTTTGTCATGCCCACCATAAATTGCATTGCATACAAATGTATCGAAATGGATCAAAAGGGGTTTATTTGGGTTGGGCCATTTTGACCCAAACCCGACTTGATTTACTCGTTTGACGGGCCTACCTAACTGTATTGATTACTCTATCGTAGGCAATCACAACTAGCCACTAGGTCGTTATTTTTTATTTGACTCTAAATGTTAACGTGATATCATAATAGGAGGTCCATAATAAAATCTTTCAAGTCCCCTATTTTTATCAATTATTATAATTTTCTGAGATTGCTCTTGGGCCAAATTTCAGCCTATGCATGAGGGGTAATGTTGTAACATTTAAATATTAAACCATGTATACATTATACATATTTAATTTTTTAGAGTAGTAGGCTATTGTCTCACAACATTTTTCGTGGATTTACTCCTTTTAGTACGACTGTGCATATCAGATCACAAGAATAACCTAAATGGAACTCCAATCCTGGTATTTATAGGCGAAGTATCAAAGTTAACTAAAAAGCAAGCACCATGCAATTTTCAGTTTCCAAAACATATCAAACATTATGAACATAAGGATTCCATATCGGTTTGACAGCCGAGCCATGCAAATGATTCTCTTTCGGGCTTTTGCCGGCTCAAAACACGTTTGGAATTCTAGTACCCAATACTTGCATAAACTACATGGGTTTTTGAAGAGAATTTGTGCTATATAACCAATCTAGGGCAAAATCTCGAGAATTATTGCGCAATATATTTTAAAGTGAATTTGTATCATAAAACTGATCTATGGCAAGAGATGGCATAATTAGCGGCCTTCGAGCATCGAAATCGTAACGTCATTCCCAGAAGCTGGTTTGTCATTTGTGGATAGATTCGCGCCATGGTGCTTGCTCTTGAATACGTATGCAGGTCGTTTCGGGGATGCAAGAACCACATCTTTATTTGCCAACATGAACACAACGGTGGTCATGTCTGGCCTATCGTCCGCGAATTCTTGCACGCACAAAAGACCGATCTGGATGCACCTCAAGGCCTCTTCTTTGGTGCATGAATCGCCCATCGACTCGTCGATAACGTCCTCGCAGTTCCCTTCTTTCCATAGCTCCCATGCCTGCGATTGTGTAGTGAACAAGCTGAGTATATTAGGTTATGTATTTTGTATGAGTCCAGTCCTGTCTCTTGTACTCATTCAGAGTTCTAGTACTTACATGGCCTACCAAGGAAGATGGACTTTCATGGTAATATGCACCGTTCCTTTTGCCACTAATGACCTCCAACAACAAAACTCCAAAGCTGTAGACGTCGGATTTTATCGAAAATATACCTTCCATTGCATATTCTGGCGACATGTACCCAATACCGTGCAAAAAATGAAGCAGAAAAAAAGGGGTTTTGACTAGTTAGTTGAGTTGAGGCTCTTGGAATCAATCAGCAGGTAAAGCATTGCAATGGCAAGAATTCTCACTATGTTCCAACTACTCGATTTGTGTTTCCTCGGATTTGGTCCCTGCCGCATACTCTAGCCATACCGAAATCCGATATCTTTGGATTCATCGCAGCGTCGAGAAGGATGTTGCTGGCCTTTAAGTCTCGGTGGATGATCCTGAGCCTTGAATCTTGGTGCAAGTACAAGAGTCCTCGAGCCACCCCAGATGCAATTTCGAACCGTTTTCTCCAATCCGGCAACAATCTTTTTGTTTTGTCTGGACCAAGATCAAGACATCAACAAACCATTGTTCGTTGTCATGGGTCGATCTATGAAATCAGAGTATTCTACCTAGTGGGAGAGCAGAAAATGTACCGAAAAGGAAGGTATCCAAGCTCTTGTTGGGTAAATACTCGTAAATTAGCATTTTCTCGTCTTCTTCGACACAGCAGCCTAGTATTCTCACCAGGTTCCGGTGCTGGAGCTTCGCAATTAACCGGACTTCGTTTTTAAATTCTTTAACTCCTTGTCCTGAATGTTTGGATAGTCTTTTGACCGCTATTTCCATTCCATTGTCCATGACGCCCTGTCAATTATATTTCCAATATGCAAGTCTTTATCAATTTTTCTAACTAGCTTTGTTGTGTAATGGAAGTTTACCTTGTATACTGATCCAAAACCGCCTCGACCGAGCTTATTGAGGACGGAGAAATTGTTTGTTGCCGAAGCTACGGTACTCAGATCAAAGAGCGGCACATCTCTGTTTCCCCTCGGTTCATCACTGCGGTCTTCTACACTCTGAGGCTCGTTGAAATACGTTGAACTGGTCATATCACTCACCTGTGGATTATGGCTTCTGCGATCTGTTTCCAAGACAACCACATAAATGCCATTACAACCTTGTGAGATTCCTCATTCAGTAATTCATTTCGTTGAACCGAATGAAAGTTGTAAGCTTTAAAAGACCTTCTTGATTTATATATTGATGTACTTTATGATTTCATCTCTTGTACCCTGAAACTGGCCTTGTGCTGGTTTACTTTCATTGTGGAAATGCTGCGTCGAGATGTGAATTGGCATAATTGTGCTTTCTTTTGTTCAAGGTTCTTAGATTCGGAATTGATTAAATAAAACATAGAATTCACTCCGTAACTGACTTCCTATAGCTAAGAATAGTTCCAAGATTGAACCGACTAAAATTTGCGTCATTTATTAAGTGGTGAACAATAAGAGGTGATGAATTTTAGCTGGAAAATATAATAAATAGCGCACGAATGTTGAGGACTAAGTGACGCACCCTTTCTCTTCTTGATCACCAAGCCATACAAGAAGAAGCCGGCGAGAAGGATAGCTGTCAAAATTGAAACTAGAATGATCGCAACCATTGCCTTTTGGCTGAGGGATCTTGTCTTCCTGTGACGAGCTGAAAGGAAAGTACAAACACAGTATTTCAGATTCAATGACCACAAAAATGCTTGTGCCAAGTAAAGGAAGTAAAATTCTTTCAACTTGGACTTGAGACCATATATCATCAAGTGGATCTCAAACGATACACAGTTTATACAATCCAAAAGCTTGAACTTGATTCCTAGAATTGTGGATGTGAATTCTTATGCTCATGAATTTAATCTGTTTTGAAGTTTGATTCATCATTTGCTTGACAATACTAATTTAATAAAACAAATGATGCTGGATATGCATCACATTAACAAAAGTAGTACTAGTAACATAAGTTATAGAAGCAGGAGTACCTAACTCAATGGCATCGACCCGTACATATAAATCTTGACCTGAATCGGCAAATGTTTTTGTATCGACTAAATCGCCATGCCACATGAGGCACCCAGAACCTCCCAGAATTTCACTGGCACTAGCATAAGCTGAGCAAGAGCAATCCCTAAGGCATTCCTCCTCGCACTCCTTCAAGTTCAAGCTCATGTTGGCACGTGCTTTTGAAGTGTCCGGCACCTTCGCACGTGCCACCCTCACGAATCCTTCCCCACTTCGACACACTGACACCCCTCCCCTCCTTATGCACCCTGCCGATCCATCTCTAAGGTACCAATCGCCCGGGGATTTGGGCTCGAGCCCTGGCAGGCATGTGCACTCGAACTGGCCCGTATTGTATGGATTGCAGTTGCTGTTGGGCCCACACTTGCCGTAATAATCGCACTGGTCCTTTGGATCGAACCAGAATTCTATCCACCGCCGGTCTCTGTCGTGCCACGTGGATCGTCGGAGTGACCCCGATTCGTTCACCACCATTCTGGTGATGATCGATGCGTCAATGACGCCATACATTATAGAAACCTCGTCTGGGTCATTTACAAAGCTTATGTTAACGACGTAAGCACGAGTCATTTCAGGTACACCGCTCCACCGATCTCCAGTCCATGACCCAGCACGCCAATATGGATCCCCGTCTTTGTACAGAAGCAATTGAGGGTAGCCCGTTGGGTCGATCCTATAGGAGCAATTGCCAGGTGTCGGATCCTCTGGGGACTTCCAAGATGTTAGGAACCGGTTCAAACCGGTTTTGCGGTTCAACCCGAGTTTCATGAAAGGAAGCATAGTGTCTGTTGGATAATCAAGGCCTTGCCATATCATCCTTTCGCTAAAATCTTGAACCAGGACTAGATTGCCTGAATCCATAAGCCGGGCTGTAGTAGAATAATTGGATAATGCATAAGAAACATTTGTGGACCAAACAAGAAAGCTTCCATTTGTCTCATGGAGCACCAAATTTCCATCAGAATCAATCGAAAGAGCTCCTGAAGTGCCATTGATTGGCCTCTCTCGGTTAGCAACCCAAACAACGGTTTGCTCAGAAACTTGGTAATACCAAATTCCGACATAACGGTGGCTAGAATTACCTGGGCTGAAGAAACCGAGAGTGAACTTTTTACCGCTGGAGACCAAGAGATTGCCATCTCTGATAGTATTGTTTTGGCTTAGGATGTCCAAGCCAGTACTTCCCTGAAGTAGAAAAAGAAGAAGCAGGGCAAATACTGACCCCTCTTCTCTGTTCATGGTGTCTTTTTATTGAGGATACAATGGTATGATGTCTGAGATAATTGAAGTGACTGAGTAATGATACCTCAAATACCACACAGTGTAGTTAAGGTCTTAATTAGCGAGGATCCACCTTTCTCATGAATTTAAGCAAGGTCATTGTCACCTTTTTTGTCCACCATGTAAATGAAGTGCAAGCTATGATACCAATGTTTTCCTTTCTAAGCTTAGTATGTTCGGTCGATATTTCTCAATCGTGAAACAAAGAAAATAATTCCTACTTCATGTAAATTGAAGTAATGGATGCGTACCTTGGCACCTCCCCTTGCTTTCCCTTCCCAGCAGCCTAGTCCTTTTAATCAATGTGGTCAAAAGAAATTGCTTGAAATGTATTTGCTTTTGCATTGAATCGGTTTACGGTGAAAGAATAGGATTCCGAGTTATCATCGTGCTGCTCATCACAAAGAAAACTTGACATTTCAAACTGTTGTGACGGGGACGGATACCACATCGGTTTCCATCAAGTGCGATTTTAACATGGAAACAATTAGTTGAGGCTGAAAGTGCGAATCTTGAATCTTCTATTCATAAGCTCATTGCAGAAACTGGGAAGAACAGAAGAATAGTCCTTGCTTTGAACTCATTAACTTCAGAAGTTGCCAAGAAAGAGAGAAAGGAGAATCTTGTTGTCCACGTCTTCTAGCAAGTCAAAACTCCCAGCTGCTTCCACCAAAGTAGCCATTTCGTAGGTCTTTTTCAAGGATAGAGTCAGACATGCCATTTGATTTCCTATAAACCCTTTTCTGATTAGTCCTTTATGCTAGGCTAGTATTCCGGTTTTCATATGACAGAGCTTATCTACCATATTATGATTATTCTTTTGATTTTATTCCAATTGCTGAAATATATGGAATCTCTTCACTTTTTGTGCTTCTAATTTGCAGATGCAGAGAGGTTTGTTTCACGTGCCACTGCCAACAGCTTTTACTAATTTTCTGAAATCTCAAGTAAATGCGTTCCTTTAGGGTGCGTTTCTGACCTTTATTGTGCCTATCATCAGCAATTTGCAATTCTTTGTAAATGATGGCAAGCAACTTATGGATTGTCTATGTACTCTACAAAGAATTAATCTTGGCAGGCTGAACTTAGATAAAGTCACTAAAAGATCATTTCTCTCTTTTCCTAAGGGTTTTCTCATTTCCCTCTAATTTTCACGTAGCTTTCTTTTTTAACTTCTATGGAGGGGAGACTTTGAGATAGATCTGGATCCCCCCTTCCTTTTCCGTGGTTAATATGGTTTTCTATTCTCTTTTTCTTACTTGCCACCAGTTTTGTGGAGCTTTTCTTTTTCTGATCTAGTTTAGATCTAAAAACTTATCTCTCCTGTTTCGGAGAGATTTCTATCCCCATCTAGTCAAGATTTTGGATTTTGCATGTATAATTTGGAATTTTTGCTTTCTCGAGTTTCTTTGGTGTATAAATCGAGTTTCAAAGGAAATCGAATGAGCTTCGTAAAGGTTTTGGTTTCACAAGTGTCTAATTTGTGCTCGTTCAACCTTCTTTCTTTGAATGGCGATAGATGGAGATCTTAATGTATGCTCATTACTGAAGACAAATACGGTGGTCGCTAATTTTGATTAGAAAAAAAATCTTAGATTTGCTCTTCGAGTGGGTGATTTCTAATCTTGTCCTGATAATTCATCTTGTTATCTAGAACTTGTTTTGTTTGGAAATTGGTAGGAATTTGTTTTGGTTTGCAATTAGACCGTGATGTTCCTCTCTTGTATTTTGACGGAAATGAATGAAATGTTACTTTGACTAAATAAAATAAAACAAAATAAATTCAGTAAGTTTAGACACCCATGTAAATCGACTAGTGCAAATTTTGTACACATACTTGGATCGGATAATCAAATTCATGATCCGATCGAACACTCTAGACACCCATGCAATTAAAAAACATTGGCATTCATTTAATCCTGCTCACTTGAACAAAGAAATTTTTTCCCTTCTTTGATGTAATATAGGCCTTTGGAATCCGCAAAATAGAGTAAACGAGAGATAAAACTTTTATCATAAAAGTTGGTCGACTGGTGTCCTTTCGCTTGACTTATAACAGTGGATGCGAGGTGCCTCGAAGAAAAAGGGCAACTCAAGACTTTGATTCCTCGGTCACCCCATTTGGCCCCGTCTGGAAGGGAGTACTTTGTCATCATCGTCAAACGAGAGATAATCAAGACCTTGATGACTTGGACCACCGTCTCGCAAGTTAAACAAGAGAATAAGCAGATTGTTCAATCATTCGCCAAGAAATTTGACCCCAAAAGGAAAAAATATAGGCCAAGAGACGAAGAGGAAAGATGGTTAGTCTTGGCAACGTGAGGCGGCGCGTGAGAAGTTGGGAGAAAATAAGTTTTAAATTTATTATACTTTTATCAATTTAATTTTAAATATTTTAATTATGCCGATTGGGTTTTAAACCTTTTTCAATTTTGTCAATTAAGTCTATTTGAAGTAATTTTAACTGGAAAATGATAATGTGACTCCGGCCATCCTACGTGACACGATTAGCTTTCCGATAAGTACAATTTTTAATAATATTTCAATATATTTTTTTTTTTTTTATTCTTTTCCTTTCTTTATGCTGTTTACTTTTTTTCCTTTTTCTTTTCTCTTCTTTTCTCTTTTTCCCTTTTTCTCTCCACTGGCCATCACCGAGCCTCATTGATGCTTGATGGAGGTTACTAACCCAAGCCCAAGCATCCCTCACCCTAGGTTAGCAAGGGCAACCGACTTGGCATGGGCCTCTTTGCCCAGGCCCGGCATCCTCGCTTTGAGGTTGACAAGGGCAGCCCTTTGTTAGATGAGGTGATGGGGCGATCTTTTGGTGCTTGGTAATCATTTTTTGGTGACCTTTTGCCTAAAAACACAACATAGTGATCACATTGAAAGAAATATTTAGAAGAATGAATATCATGCAATAAGAGATAAGAGTCGGTTGATAACATTAAGTAATTCATATGCAGGTTCCTGTGAAACTTGGAAAGGATTCATCTAATCATGATGCTTTGAAGATGGTGGTTGCCAAGGGAATGAGAAGAGAGGTAATTGTTATGTGCAGAAGTCGATATATGGAGACAACACATTCTAACATTACCAACATGGAAACTGTTTTAGGTAGCAAGAGCAATAACAGGGCTTGGTGAAGGAAGAGTTACAGTAAATCTGAAATTGTTGGACATAGCAATAAAACTCCACTATATCAAAAACCTTCAAGGAATATGCGGAAGCCAAGTCGAATGTGACTCTCCGCCTCCACTCTACATCAATTCCTTTCCAGGTTCATCGGGGATTGGCGTGTCCTTTGTGTAAGTAGTCATGCACTAGCATATACCATGAGAAAGATGAACTAAGTTGGGATGCCAAGAAATTCTCATCATTCAATGCGTGGTTGGGAAACCTATATAACAAGAGGGGATCAACTTACCTTCTATGCAGATCCAAAACCACCCTGCCCGAGCTTGCTGCGGAAGGACAAATTCGTTTGTAGCTTCAGTGATAGTGCTTGATTTCAAAGAAGCGTCGATCTGTGTTTCTTCTTCCTTGGTTGCGGACGTTTTTCACGTCTGGGATTCCTCAAATTATGTCGAACTTGAAGCAACACTGGCAAGTACTCCACACCCGCTTCTTTCTGCTGTCGAGGCAGTCATACAATGCGTAGAATGAAATCAAAGCAATCATCAAATGCTTCTCTTTTCTGTCAGACCAAGTACCAAATTTCTATGCTCAATTCGAAACTAGTTTTTGTCTTTCCTGAGGGATCATTATTGCCTTTGCATTTGGAATATATGATCTTATTAATGGATGCTCTTAGTTTTGGTCTCAATGTGAATGAGGTTACATTTATGTTCTATTTGACTCAGATGTTAACATGATATCAGAATAGGAGGATTGAGTTCAAATCTTCGGAGACCTCTACTAGTCTCTATTGTTATAATTTTATGAGCTTACCCTTAGGCCAAATTTCAGCTTGTGCGTGAGGGGAACTGTTAGACTTTTTAAATATTATACCATGCATTTATCTGACATCTTTCGGTTTTCAGAATGGTAGGCCATGGTTTGACAAAAATTTTCATTGGTTTACTCCTCTTAGTACGAATATGTATGTCAGATCATGAGAATAACCTAAATCGGACTACATTCTTAATCTCTGAGGGAATTATCAACGTTAACTAAAAAAGAAGCATCGTGCAATTTGCAGTTTCCAAATCATACCAAACATCATGAACATAGTGTTGGAATTCCAGTCCCCAATACTTGCATAAACTACTAGTGTTTTAAAGAGAATTTGTTATATAACTAATTTAGGGCAAGAGAACGGCAAAACTAGCGGCCTTCGACCTCCGAAATCGTAACGTCATTCACAGAAGTCGTCCCGTCGCTTGACGATAGATTCGCGCCATGGTACTTGCTCTTGAAAACGTATGCCGGTCGTTTCGGGGATGCAAGAGCCACATCGTTATTTGCCAACATGAGCACAACGGCGGACATGTTCGGCCTATCGTCCGCGAATTCTTGCACGCACAAAAGACCAATCTGGATGCACCTCAAGGCCTCCTCTTTGGAGCATGAATCACCCATCGACTCGTCGATAAAGTCCTTGCAGTTTCCTTCTTTCCATAGCTCCCATGCCTGCGATTGTGTAGTGAACAAGCGAGTATTTCAGGCTATGTATTATGTCTGTGTCCAGTCCTGTCTCTTGTACTTATTTAAGAGTTCCAGTACTTACATGGCCTACCAAATTGGAAGATGGATTTTCATGGTAATATGCACTGTTCCTTTTGCCACTTATGATCTCCAACAGCAAAACTCCGAAACTATAGACATCGGATTTTATCGAAAATATACCTTCCATTGCGTACTCTGGCGACATGTACCCGCTGCCGGAGAAAAAATGAAGGAAGAAAAAAGAGGTTTCGGCTAATTAGTTGAGATGAGGCTCCTGGACTCCTGGACTCTTGGACTCAATAACACATAAAGCATTGCAATGGCGAGAATGCTTACTATGTTCCAACTACATGATTTGTGTTTCCTTGGATTTGGTCCCCACCGCATATCCTAGCCATACCAAAATCTGATATCTTTGGATTCATTGCTTCGTCCAATAGGACGTTGCTGGCCTTTAAGTCTCGGTGGATGATCCTGAGCCTCGAATCTTGGTGCAAGTACAAGAGTCCTCGAGCCAACCCAGATGCAATTTCCAACCGTTTTCTCCAATCCAGCAACGATCTTCTCGTTTTGTCTACCAAGATCAAGACATCAACAAACCATTGTTCGTCGGAGTATTGTAGCTAGTGGGAGAGCAGAAAACGTACCGAAAAGGAAGGCATCCAAGCTTTTGTTGGGCAAATATTCGTAAATTAGCATTTTCTCGTCTTCTTCGACGCAGCAGCCTAGTATTCTCACCAGGTTACGATGTTGGAGCTTCGCAATCAGCCGGACTTCGTTTTTAAATTCTTCAGCTCCTTGTCCTGAACGTTTCGATAGTCTTTTGACAGCTATTTCCAATCCATTGTCCATAATGCCCTGTCAAATTAATTTCCACTTTGCAATTCTGTATCATCGTTTTTTCTAGGTAGCTTTTTTGCGTAATGGAAGTTTACCTTGTATACTGATCCAAAACCGCCTTGACCAAGCTTATTGAGGACGGAGAAATTGTTTGTTGCCGACGCTATGGTGCTTAAGTCAAAGAGCGGCACATCTCTGTTTCCTCTGGGTCCATCATCGCAGTCTTTTACGGTCTGAGGGCCGTCGAGATATGTTGAATTTGTCCTCATATCACTCACCAGTGGATTATGGCTTCTGTGATCTGTTTCCGAAACAACCACACAAATGCCATTACAACCTTGGAGGAATTGTGAGATTCTTCACTCAGGAATTCATTTCGTTAAACCGAAAGAAAGTTGTAAGCTCATTAAGATCTTGCAAACATTTTTACATCTGTTTTCCTGGTAAATATATTGACGTATTGTATGATTTCATCTCTTGTATCCTGAAACTGGCCTCGTGCTGGTTTAGGTTCATTGTTGAATTGCTGCGTTAAGATCTGAACTGGCATCATCATGCTTTCTTTGGATTAAGGTTCTTAGATTCGGAAATGATCAAATAAAAAAAGAAGTTACTCTTTAACTGACTTCCTACAGCTAGGAATAGTTCCAAGACTAAACCAACCAAAATTTGCGTCGTTTATTAATTGGTGAACAATAAGAGCTAGCAGACGAATTAACCGGAAAATATAATAAAGAGCGTACTGATGTTGAGGACTAAGTGACGCACCCTTTCTCTTCTTGATCACCAGGAGGTACAAGAAGGAGCTGGCGAGCAGTAGAGCTGTAAAAATTGAAACCAGAATTATCGCAGCCGTTGCCTTTTGGCCGAGAGATCTTGTTTTCCTGTAACGAGCTGAAAGGAAAGTATAAACACGGTACTTCAGATTCAATGACCTCGAAAGTGCTTGTGCCAAGTATAGAATGAAAAATTCTTTCAACCTCAACTTGAAACCAGATATCACCAAGCTGATCTCAAACAATATACAGTTTATGCAATGCAAAAGCTCAAACTTGGTTCCTAGAATCATGGATGTGAATTCTTATGCTCATGAATTTAATCTGTTTTGAAGTTCAATTCATCATTTGCTTGACAATGCTAATTTAATGAAACAATTGAGGTTGCAGGAGATACATCACATTAACAAAAGTAGTATTAGTAACATAAATTACAGAAATAGGAGTACCTAACTCAATGGCATTGACCCGTATGTATAAATCTTGACCCGAATCTGCAAATGTTCTTGTATCGACTAAATTGCCGTGCCACGTGAGGCACCCGGAACCTCCCAGGCTCTCACTGGCACTAGCATAAGCTGTGCAAGAGCAATCCCTTAGGCATTCCTCCTTGCACTCCTTCAAGTTCAAGCTCATGTTGGCACGTGCTTTTGAAGTGTCCGGCACCTTCACACGGGCCACCTTCACGAATCCTTCCCCACTTCGACACACTGACACCCCTCCCCTCCTCACGCACCCTGCCGATCCATCTCCAAGGTTCCAATCGCCCGGCGACTTGGGCTCGAGCCCTGGCAGGCATGTGCACTCGAACTGGCCCGCATCATATGGATTGCAGTTGCTGTTGGGTCCACAATTGCCGTAAAAATCGCACTGGTCCTTTGGAGCGAACCAGTATTCTATCCACCGGCGGTCTCCGTCGTGCCATGTGGATCGTCGGACTGACCCCGATTCGCTCACCACCATTCTGGTGATGATCGATGCATCAATGACGCCATACATTATAGAAACCTCGTCTGGGTCATTTACAAAGCTTATGTTAAAGATGTAAGCACGAGTGATTTCAGGTACACCGCTCCACCGATCTCCAGTCCATGACCCGGCACGCCAATATGGATCCCCGTCCTTGTACAGAACCAATTGAGGGTAGCCCGTTGGGTCGATCCTATAGGAGCAATTGCCAGGTGTCGGATCCTCTGGGGACTTCCAAGATGTTAGGAACCGGTTCAAACCAGTTTTGCGGTTCAACCCGAGTTTCATGAAAGGAAGCATAGTGTCTGTTGGATAATCAAAGCTTTGCCATATCATCCTTTCGCTAAAATCTTGAACCAGGACTAGATTGCCTGAATCCATAAGCCGGGCTGTAGTAGAATAATTGGACAATGCATAAGAAACATTTGTGGACCAAACCAGAAAGCTTCCATTTGTCTCATGGAGCACCAAATTTCCATCAGAATCAATCGAAAGAGCTCCTGAAGTGCCATTGATTGGCCTCTCTCGGTTAGCAACCCAAACAACGGTTTGCTCAGAAACTTGGTAATACCAAATTCCGACATAACGGTGGCTAGAATTACCTGGGCTGAAGAAACCGAGAGCGAACTTTTTACCGCTGGAGACCAAGAGATTGCCATCTCTGATAGTATTGTTTTGGCTTAGGATGTCCAAGCCAGTACTTCCCTGAAGTAGAAAAAGAAGAAGCAGGGCAAATACTGACCCCTTTTCTGTGTTCATGCTGTCTTTTTATCGAGGATGGGCGGAGTGATGATAACCAAGAGCCCTGTTTATTCACCTGGAACCGATTCAATGGGGAAGCAAATACACCTCAAGCAACATCGATCCACTACATTAATTAAAGGGATAAGGCTGCTGGGAAGGGAAAGGTGAGGCGAGTCCCCAAGGTACGTGACCATTACTTCAATGTACATGAAAAATTTCTTGTTTCACGATCGAGAAATATCGACCAAGTATGAAGCATCACAGCTTGCACTCCATTTGGTGGATCGAAAAGGTGACAATCACTTTGCTTAAATTCATGGGAAAGGTCCCCACTAATTAAGACCTCAACTACACTCTATGGTATTTGAGGTATCATTACTCATCAGACTGTTGTGACAGAGATGGATACCGTGTCGTTTCCATTGACAGCGATTTTAATATAGAAACAGTCAGTCGAGCTGAAAATTCAATATCATAATGTCATAGCGGAAACTGAGGAAAAAAAATTCCATTTCTAGGTCTTTATTCAAGGCTAGAGTCAAATTGCCATTTAATCCTTTTCAGATTCGTCCTTTACGCTAGGCTAGTATTCTCTGTTTTCTTATGACAGAACTAAGCTACTATATTAAGATGATTCTTTTGATTTGATCACTCTGCAATATACGAAACCTCTTCACTGTTTGTGCTTCTAATTATAGATGCACAGAGGTTTGTTTCCCTTGTCAATGTCAACAGCTTTTAGAATTTTCTGAAATCTCAAGAGTGAATGCGTTTCATTGGGGTGAGTATCTGACCATTATTGTGCCTATCATCGGAAATTTGCAATACTGTCAAAATGGTAGCAAGCTATTATGGATTGCCAGTCTACCCTACAAAGAATTAATCTTGGCAGACTGAATTAAAGTCACTAAGTTTAGACTAGTGTGATAGAAATCGGCATAAATTCTATGTAACGTGACCCGATTTGAATTTTGTACACTCACTTGTTTCAGATCACCAAATTCATGACCCAAGTGATCATGCCTGATGCTCGTGCAATTAAAAAGCACTAACATATATTTGATCCTGCTGACTAGAACAAAGCTTACCCAAGACGTTGATCACTCGGTCATCCATCTGGCCCCGTCTGGAAGGGACACTTTCCTCCGTTCATTAGTTGACCTCGACCGCCGTTTCACGAGCGAGGCTAGAGGTTAAACAGTGTTCAATCATAGATCAAGAAGTCTGACCCGTAAAAGAGAAAAACATAGGTCAAGAGAAAAAGACAAACCGATGGTTTCTCTTGGCAATGCGAGGTGGCGGGAGAAGACGGCAACCCCATGGAATAGAATTCACAATCTATCAACGGTTGTTCGTTTACTCAGTTGTCCATTTGGTCATTTATATGTTTATTGTCGTCTTGAAATGTCACTAGCACAAGCGGGTTTCATGTAGTTCTTGAAGGGTAGATGGAAAGGTAACGTGGGGAAACCCTGACCAAGTAACCAGGGCTCCTCACCAAAAATGGTGGCAGAAAGTGATAAGGAAAGGAATTTAAATGCCTCGGATGTGAGGCTCGAGAGAAGAGAGATTAGTACACTTTCCTCAACGTTAGTCTCGGTGCATTACTATGCTGATGTGAGTTTGAGGTTTCAAAATCAATTTATTCAATATTTTCAAGTCCCTTTTGTACAAAGCTACTGTTAATGTACTTGGCATCAGGTAATTACATTCAGAGTTTAACATACATATGTTCTACGCAAATCTTTTTAGAAGTGCCTTTTTTGGGAAAAAAAAAAAAGAAAAAGAAAAGGAAAGTGCATTACAAGTTTAGAAACTTATTATGAAAGTGCAATTGAATCATAAAATTTTCAAAAAGTGCAATCAAGTCCTATTATTTATCACAAAAGTGCAATTAAGTTTTAAAACTTTCAAAAAGTGCAATAAAATTGAAAGATTTTATTAAATCAATTTGACAAGTTTTAGGACTTGATTACACTTTTTAAAGGTTGTAGGACTATTGTACTTTGTGATAAGTTTTAGGATTTAATTGCACTTTTTGAAAATTTTAGGACTCACTTGTTCATTCTTGATAAATTTTAAGACTTTCAATGTACTTATCCTTTAAAAAAATTGTAAACTTATTTATCACACATTGACCGTAGTAATCCCGACATCATAAATAGAAGCTGAAACAATGCCATTACTAGACAATGCATTTGCTCCATGGTAGCTCTTCTTGAAGACAAACGCAGGCTGTTTCGTAGACGGAAGCAACACACTAGCATTCCCCAACATGAACACAGACCGTAGGCATTGGATGGGAACTCTTGCATGCACAAGACACCGATCTGAATTCACCTTGAAGCCTCCTCTCTTGACATAAATTGCGAATCGACTAGTCGACAATGTTTAGGCATTTCCTCCTTTTCATAGCTCCCATACCTATGAGCCAGTGATGTGTTAAATTATGTCTCGAGTGTGAGTTTGTACATATCTGACATGACAGAAGTATATAGAACATGACCTGGTTGAAGTATTGCTTGTATTTTGGATGTCTTCTAAGTTGGACTTTATCTCCAAGCAAATTCAAGGGAGTTCAAAATTTGGTGAAGTCTATTTTGGATTAGAGAAAAAAGAAGAAATTGCGGTATTCTAGTTTGAGTTCACAAGTCACGTAAGAACATAAATAATAATAATAATAATAATAATAATAATTCTAATAATCGATTATTACACATTAGAGCATTTTAACTGACGATGAATGAAATCCAAGCTTTAGTTAGGCATATACTTGCAAATTAACAGTTTCTCAGTTTCTCCAATGTAGTACCCTAGAATTTTCACCACACTCTAAAGATGGAGTTTTGCAATCAACATAACTTCAATCTTATACTATTCGATCCTTTGTCCAGAATATTTGAGAAGCCTTTTAACTTCCATTTCCATTCCATGTTTGTCACACCCTGTAAAAGCAAATCAACATACGATTCATTAAAGTAAAATGATGGGGTAACAGTAAAGGTGTGTTTGGTAAAAATTTTATTTCCAGAAATAATTTCGGTTCAAAATTTTTTTTTTTTCCAATTCTATTCCCTAAATGAGTTCAACCAGAAGAATGTGTTTGGTATGATCCTAAAATTTTGATTCTTCAATTAGAAAAAGAATAAGAAATCGTTTGGCTTTACCTTCAATTTTTTTTTTTTTTTGTGAATTGGAATTTTTTAAAAAAATTTTAAATAATTTTTAAGACTTTTGAAAAAAAAATTTGATTTTTTTCTTTTTTTTCCCTCCCTTCTTCTTTCTCTTCTAGCCAGTTGCTGGGCCTTGGCATATACTAATTCTGTTTTCATATTGTCTTTTTGTTTTAGGATACTATGGTATGATGTCTAAGGCAACGTAAGTGACTGAGTGAACAATACCCCAAATATCACAGAGTGTAGTCAAGGTCTTAATTAGTGAGGATCCACCTTCCTCATGAATTTAAGCAAGTAGTTGTAAATTTTTCGTCCACCATGTTAATGTAATTCAAGATGTGACACCGACTTTACCCTTTCTGAGCTTGATATTTTCAGTCAACGTGTCCCAAGCATCAAACAAGAAAATAATTCCTACCTCATGCATATTCAAGGAAATTTGCAACGGTAGTCTATTACATCTAATCTACATGTAAACTTTTCTCCTAAGCACAAGAGCAACTTTTAGCTCATACACAACACGATTAGCCTTCAGGTGTCGTCTATCTCCCGATACAGGAAGCATCTCAATTTCTCAAGTTGAGTAGTACCGCAGTGGACTTGTGGTGGCATGTGGCTAGCGAGCTTCAACAGCAGTAATTGTAACTCTGTTAACAGAACATGTTTGGTTGCATGTCGACTGAATAATTCCATTGTAGTCACTCTCGTCGATGAATGCGGGCTGTTTCGGGAACGGAAGTACCACATCAGCATTTCCCAACATGAAAACCACTGTGGACATAGTTGGCCTGTCCGATGCATATCTTTGCACGCACAAAAGACCGATTTGAATGCACCTTGATACGATTTCTTCAGAATATGTATTGCCAATTGATTTGTCCACAATGTCCATGCATTTTCCTCCTTTCCACAGCTCCCATACCTGGACATCACACATACCAGACACCTCAGATTGTGACTGCGATTGTAGAGCCTGGTCAAGTTGTGCATAGCGATGAATTATATAAGAGTTTCATACTTACATGGCCAATTAAATAGCAAAAGGGATTCATATGATAGCACCCGCTATTTCTTTGGCCTGTGATGATCTCTAGCAACAAAACTCCATAACTGTACACATCTGATTTTATAGAAAACTGGCCTTGCATAGCATACTCTGGTGCCATGTACCCACTGTGGAAGCCAAAAACAAGAAAAGTAATCAGCATCTCATTCATCTTACAAGGGGGACATAACAAAAGGTTGAAACTTTAGTATGAAAGAAAGAAAATGGTTGGTCGGAGTTCTTTTTCCGTGTTCGAATATCTCATTGTTTAATTAGATGAAATAGAATTTAATGCTCAAGAAAAACACTTACTATGTCCCGACCACACGCTTCGTTTTTCCTTCAATTTGGTCTCCTCCACATATCCTCGCTAACCCAAAATCTGAAATCTTGGGGTTCAATGCAACATCCAATAAGACATTGCTAACTTTCAAATCTCTATGGATTATCCTCAGGGTCGAATCTTGATGTAAATACATGAGTCCCCGAGCTACCCCATATGCAATTTCATACCTTTTTTCCCAATCCAGAAGCGATCTCTTTGTTTCATCTAGACCAATTTTGGGGATTACCTCAACGTTATTATCCATAAAACTAGCTATAGACCGAAATTCTGGCTACTAGAAGAGATTACTTACCGAAAAGTAATGAATCCAAGCTTTTATTGGGTAAATACTCATAAATTAACAGCTTTTCATCTTCTTGAATGCAGCAACCTAAGATTTTCACTAGATTCCGGTGTTGGAGTTTGGCAATCAACCTGACTTCATTTTTGAACTCTTCATTTCCTTGTCCTGAATATTTTGAGAGCCTTTTAACCGCTATTTCTGTTCCATCATTTGTCACGCCCTGTGAAAATGAACACGTTACAAGAATAAATATTTAGACCTGTCGGATGAAGCCGGTGGCTGAAAAGCTGTTAAGAGAAAATATAAGATAGATTAGGTAGTTAAACTTCCTGGGACGATGTGTTGGTTACTTAATGAGTTTGTGATGGCGATAAGAGTCGACACGACATACTCCAAAACCGCGTTTTTTATTCAAGGACATCAATCCCCGGAAGGGACAGACAATTGAAGTTGGTAGAATATACATATTAATATCCAATAACCATTTGGATTCAGTTGAATAGGGAGATTAATTACCTTATATACAGATCCAAAACCGCCTTGGCCGAGCTCATTGGCAGAGGAAAAATTGCTTGTGGCTGCAGCCACAGTTCCAAAATCAAGTACTGGTATATCTGTTTTTCGCCTACCTTCGCTGTCAAGGTCTTTCAGACCTGGAATTTCGTCCAAAGATGTTGAACTTGTGGTAACACCAAACGGATGATTACGCCCTCTTCTATCTGCTGTCACACAGTTGAACGAAACGCTAATGAAAATGAAAGCAATTCTGTACTGCTTCTTTTTTGCCGTTCTGGCCAAGTTGGCAATTTTTTGTAGAGGAAGGAACGGTGCAAATTTTTCCTCTTCCATCTGCTGTCACAATTCAGCATTTTTAATTATCAAGCACTGTTTTCGCAGCTTCGTTGATCAAGGTTTCCAGTATTGAATACAACCACCCTGTAGCCTAAAATCCTGGCTAGATTAGCTCCAATTTAAATTTAATGGATTTCTTATCCCTAAACATCGAAATAACTACCTACTTGGAAAACAGACTGGGTAATATATATGGCAGAAAAAGCTTCTATCAAGGCAAGACTACCACACCTCTTTTCTTCTTCAGCCGAAGGCAGTACATAAGGGAGCCTAAGAGCAGCAACACTACTGCAGATACCAACATCGTTGCCACCATTGCCTTCTTGACAAGAGTGCTTTTCCTATGACGAGCTGTAAAAGAAGGCACAAGGACTTGGAAGTTGCAAATGTTATGGAAATGAATGCTACGACTATCAGAAACGAACAGTTTCGTCAAGACAAGAAATCAGGAGAAATAGGACAATAATAACAACCCAACAACAGCAGCAAAAGCATTTCAAGTAGATATTAGCAACGAGTACCTAAGTCAATTGCATTGACCCGCACATATAAATCGTCACCCAAGTTTGAATATTCTCTTGTATCCACTAAATCTCCAAACCATTTGAGGCATCCAAACTCCCCCATGCTTCTATTTGCACTCGAATAAGCTGTGCAATTGCAATCCCTCAAGCATTCCTGCTCACACTCCTTCAAGCTCAGCCTCATGTCAACATGTGCTGTTGTAGTGTCCGGCAACTTCACCCGTTGCACCTTCACAAAACCTTCCCCACTTTGGCACATTGACGCGCCTTGCTTCCTCTTGCATCCATGTGATCCGTTCCTTAGGTACCATTCGGCCAGAGATGTGGGTTCGAAGCCGGGCAGGCATGTGCATTCTAACTGGTCAGCGGTGTTTTCACCACATTTGCTATTAGGCCCACAGTTCCTGTAGTGGTCACACTGCTCCCTTGGATAGTGATCAAACTCGCTCCATTGCTGTTCTTCATCACGCATTACAAAGTGTTTATATGACCCTGACTCCTGCACCACATACCTAGAGATAATCGATGTGCTATACGATAGAGAAACCTCCGTCGCGTTCCTCACAATTGTGATAATAAAGTTGAAATCATTAGGCATTGACGGATCAACATTATGTGGAGTGTCAGTTCTCGGTCCACCCCGCCAATATGGAGCTCGACCCTGGTAAAGGAACGCTTGTGGGTACCCTGTTGGTTCAAGCCTGAATGAATAAATGCCTGGTGCTGGATCATCTTTGGACTTCCAAGATGTCAGGAACCAGTTCAAACCGGTTCTCCGGTCCATCCCAAGCTTCATGGACGGAAGAAGGGTATCTGTGGGATGATCAAAGCTCTGCCAAATGACCATTTTGCTCAGATCATGAATTAAAACCAGGTTACCTGAATCCAAAAGCTGAGCAGTAGTAGAACCATTAAAAGTCAGGGAGGAAATATTGGTTGACCAAATGGGAAAGCTCCCATCGTTTTCATGGATCACTAAGTTTCCGCAATGATCAAATGCAAGAACTCCTGAAGTATCATTCACGGGTTTCTCTCTGTTAGCAACCCAAACGACGGTTTGCTCTGGGAGTCCATAGTACCGAATCCCCACGTAACGCAGGCTTGAATTACCTGGGCTGAAGAAACCGAGAGCAAATTTTCTTCCTTGGGAGATTAAGACCTCACCATCTTTCACGGTATTGTTTGGGGCAAGGGTGTGCAAAGAATCAATCGAATGAAATAGAAGAAACAGAAACAGAATTTGTAATGACACATTTCGAGGATTCATGTTGTACTTAGATGGGGATGCAGCGCGCTTATGTTTCAGGCAAGAAAGCAGACATGTAAGGCTTTTGCTTCATAACCTATAAAACATGACCAGAGCATGCTTGACTTGTCTTCTTTCCTCTCCCGGAGCATTTATTTCCTAGAATTAGAAGTCAATGGAAGACGTTTTAAGAACTGAGGAACCGTGGGGAAACATTCAATTAGCCAGCCAACTTTCTTTTACTTTTCCTTTCGAGAAACCTCGAAAAGTCTAAGTTGATTGAAGATCATTGCTCATTGGTATTGGTTGCTGAGTACATTAAATTACGGATAATGACACAATTTGAACTTTCGCTCAATATTCAATTCGATCAAGGTCAATTTTTGTTCGATGTAGTACCTTGACTTTTTTACATAATTTGATGTGGTCCTTTAATTTATGGTTTTGCACCAACTATTGTCTAAAGTTACAGTGGCCCAAAAACAAAGTATTTTTTATAAATGGTAAAGCTTTCTTCAATCTTTCGCCTGGAAGAGGTCAGGAAATATTGCAAGTATGGCTGACAGAAAGAAAAGGACTTAAATAGACTAAAAGTCTTCACCAACAATTGAACGTAGTTGACGTAAGAGTTCCGGCATAATCGGCTTTCGGCTTTGTAGAGAAAGCTAACCCCAACCTTGCCTTCCTTAGGCCAGGCACAACACAGATCCATCTCGTTTTCTACTTCGGGCCGTGGTTTCTATCCAGACCGACTCTCTCGAACTCACATGCTTGATCGGATGGAGGAGGAAAGACATAACCTAATATAGAATGAAAAATTTCATTTCACAAGAAACTTTAATAAAGAAGGGCGTTTATATGCTAAAATTAAGAAAACACATACTTAACTAATTTTAATCTGGAAAGCATGAACCACAAAAAACTTGAAAATTCCCATCCAAAAAATTAGGATCAAGATTTAGAGTAGTGTAAGTGTGAGTATCTACAGATAAATTAATATCATTTCTAGATTTCTGATGATGACACTTAGACCTAAAATAGGTGGACTATTAATCCATTACAACTCTTAATGAAGTTCTACTTTTACAATTATAGAGATCCTTGTAGCGACCTCCCTTTCTGGGTGCAACTCACTAAGTATTAGGCTTAATCCGAATTCTTCCAAACCCACCAATTCATAACTTATGCTTTAAGATTTTAATTTGTAATTTAATTTCAAATAAAAGTCGTTACTAATCAACCTAAATGAAAAAAAAAAATTAATTTACTCCTAAAATTAGGATTAAGAACTTAATTACATTAATTAATCACTAATGCCGTATCTAATCTTGTTAATTAGAAAGTAAAATCTTATTTAAATATAAAGGTAAAACGCATATTATGCCAATCACAAATTCAAAAATTCAATTTCTAATCAATTTAAGGAAATAGAAATCTCCATTATCATAAGAGCGTAATTAGAATAAACCAATATTTGCTTCCAATAATATAAACACAATTTATCTTCTCTTTTTGGATTTTCTGTTAAGTGTGTTCACACATTTTAAGGAAAAAAAAAACATCCAGAGTTTATTTCTAAGCCTTTTCTGACTTTTTTTTTTTTTTTTGGGAAAAAAATATTTTTGCATTCTTCTGATTTTTCTGATTATTTGTATGTATTTTATATTAAAATAATATTATATAATTTTTATTAAAAAATTCGAAACGGATTTGGGTCTGTGACCCGCGGCCTGGCTGGCCCTGAAACGCGGGCCGGCCCAAAGACTTTTTTTAAAAATATTTTTATAATATAATATTATTAATATTATTATATATATTTTTTAAAAGATCCGGAGGTAACACGGGCCCGACCCGTCGCGAACTGCTGCGAAATCGCGGGTCCGCCGCGACGGAGGTAACACGGCTAAAGAGATGCCGCGCGCCTCCGTCCGGCCTAGGGAGCGGCGGCGGCGCACATGCCGAGTCGAGCCTAATGCTCAACCTTCGTCCGGCCGGCAGCACTCCGATGACAGCTGTGGTAGACACCATTCGGGCAACCGACCCGCGAGAACTCGTGGGACGTCCGTCGACGACTTCAACGGCGGCCTCGAGCCGAGCAACAACACGGCTACCCCGACTACGACACCTCGACGGAACGCAGCCAAGCACGGGTGAATCGATTTCGACCAAAACGAGGAACAAAAGACTGGATTTCTTTCAGGCAATATATCGAATAGGTGGTGCACGTGACTGGAACGCAGGACGCTCGGCTTCAACGGATCGGAACCAAAGCCGAAGCTTTCGCCGAACAAAGATCGACAAAAACAGCAGCCAAAGGGGGAAGAAACGGGGTCGGAGTTCGCGCAACCGGGCGGCCGCGAGCTCCGGCACGGCATGCCCAGAACAGGGGCAAAACAGAGGCCCGCTTACCGGAGCTTGGTGTGGGGAAAAGGAAGCACAGGGGTGGGTCGTCGGCCGTGAATCAGGCGCGATAGCCGGCGAGGACTCTCCCTCTCTCTTTCGGGCTTCCCCCTTACCGGATCTCGATTTCTCTCTCAGATCTCACTCTCCGCCTGACTACTCCCCTAGATCTCTCTCTCTATCTCTTCGTCTTCTTTTCATCGTGCTACAAAAGCGTGCTACAAAAGGGCCTATTTATAGGCTGGAGGGTCCAGTCGACGGGGGCTGACCGACCCTGGTGTGGCCGAACCGGTGTCCCATCCCCTCTTCTCCACGGAGGCCCGCTCTGCATTAAAGGCGACGTCCCCTCCGTCCGGGTTTCTCGCCGGATTCCGCGCTGCTGCATTCGGCGGCATTGATGGCACCTGCGAGCCGTTCCCTCCGTCGCCGCTCTACCCTCTTCTCTCTGCCGTAGCTGCCCTCGCGCTGCAGGGACGAAGGAGGAAGGAGGAAGTGGAAGAAGAAGAAGAAATGGGGGAAGGGGCCGGGCTGAGAGAAATAAAAGGTGGAATGGGCCTAGGGCCCGCGTGGGGAAGAAAGGAAAAGGGAAGAAAGCCCCCATGGGCCCCCTTTTTTAAAAATATTCATCCGAAAGTAGGATAAAATAAGGGAAAATTAAACACAACATAAATTTAGTAGATGCAAATAATATTAATACCTAGGTGATACGAAAGTCATTTTTGTTAGGGCCAGATTGGTCCCTAATTTTCTATGCAACTTAATCCTAAATATTTAGATAAAATTTAGGTGTTGTTAAATATACTTAAATATGAATATTGTAATATTCATAAAGACCATAAAGGTATAATAGCTTTGTTTTGTTGAGTTAGGAAACCCACCGAAATGAAAGCAATAGTGTAATTTTGAAAATTTGTGAGTAGTATCACATGATTGTAGAAAAGTTGAGGGACTTGGTTGAAAAAATGAAAAGTTTAGGGATTAGATTGCAAATCTCACAACAGTCTAGGGACTTGTGATGACTTTTTTATGTTCAAATAAATATTCCTTTTCTTCCGCTGCTTTTGAAGATAATGAAACATATTGTTCATCATCATGGCATGAATATGCTCATGCTGGAGAAATGATATGAAGGAAAAAATGTAATTAATATAACACAATGTAGTATAATTTGAAAAATTAAAAAGAGCACCACGTATAATGATAAGTGGAATATAGAAAAATGCATGACTTCTTGTTGATAAGGATCATATCCATTTTTATTAATTGCCACATGCGTGAACCACGTACTTTGATCTTCCAATCATCCATTTTAGATACATTAATATGGCTGAAATATAGAAATAAATTTAAACATCTTCAACACAGACTTTATTTCCCCCCTTTGCAACTTCACCAACATGGACGCATGATTGGTTTTTTTCCCCCTTTGATTCGGCAATTGCACTATTGGACACATTATGGAAGGTAATTGAAGTATGTCGGCACTTGAATTTTCGTCGACCAATCAAACATATCAAAATTTTAGACTCAAGACCCCTAAATGCAACATGAGTTGATTCTTGACTAAAAATTAGTCGGTTAAACATTCATAGCATCCAATTGCATGTAAAATCGATGAGCAATAACAATCATTAGTTGATTTGGCCAAATAGAAACAGTCAACTTTAAGTCTAGAGATCAATCCTTTGAATTGTTTGAATTCCTTAATGGTCAATTCCTTTCGTGTGAACATTCTAATGCTTTCATTGAATGTGATACATGAGTTAGCCATGTGATTATGGATGAAACTGAGTCATGGAGATGGATTGAAGGACCTTGAAGGTTTGCATTAGTTTCCATTAGGACTAGTGTTAATTTTGGAGTTTGAATTTTAGATTAGGTTTGATCATACTTTGCCTTTAGTTGAGTAACTCTAAGGATATGATTAGTTATTCACCTAGGCATAGGTTTATTTCATACTATTTTAGAATAGCTTAGTGAACCTTTTTGTTTTGTTTTGTTTTGTTTTGTTTTTTTTTGAATAATTGGTAGTTTATCTTGAATAATGGGTAGAGTTAATCATCGGTTAGTTTAGACCTAAGTAATAATAAGAGAAAGAAATCCAATACTATTGGGATACACTCGCCCTGCCTCATCAATGGGCCACGGCTGATTAAGAGTATGCCATCAAACCATGAAATGGATAGGTTCTGCTGACAATCCATGGTATTCTCGAGCAGATGATGTAAAGTGGATAATTTTTTTAGAAATCCCCATTTACGCTTGTTGATCCCAATAGCCCTGTAGAGCCATTTTCTTTAGAATTAGGTATGAAATTCAATTTCAATAAATTAGCTCATGAGGATTATGTCCCAAGACTCATATCAAAGCCTTGAATATTCTTTACCTGACTGATATCAAGTCAAGCTCTCGAGGGATAATGTCTTTGGGATCATAACATGGCCATGTAACATTCTTTGTTTTTCACAATATTGGATTGCTTTATAGACTTTATTTCTTACTTACTCTTTTATTACCGCTTTTGATGTATTTGTTGTCATTCTTTTATGGCATTTCCTTGAGTGCATTCCTCTTATTTGTTTAGCCTAGTTGGATAGCTAGGCAACACACTAGGATCATAATAAACACAAAAATATTGCACAATTATTTAATGTACAAAAACTTTAGGTCTCATAATCAAAGAAAGGGAGGCATGTGACACCTAGTTAACAAATAAATCAAGTTATGGTTTAGAAATGACAATAATTGAATAACTAATGTAATCAAGTCCCTCGCGCCTTGACCTCTAGTTGTGTAGGAAGTGACATATACATTTATATCTCATTTGGTTTCTATTTGAACTCAATAGGATAGTGGTGACTCCCACACATGATAGAATTCTTATAAGTTAATCAATTAATGAATGTCCCAATGTCGTATGAGGTTAGAGTTAGGGAGAATTTGTGTCGATTGAAGGCTGTTGGTCCACCTTCAACAATATCCATATACCTGCTTTACTAGACCCATTTTAGAGGGTCGCAATAGTTTGGTGGCTTCACTAGGGACTTGATTATGGACCTTAGAAGACTTCAATGTAGAAACAATTTGATTTTTTGTTAACTAACGTGTCTTTGTGGCAAGTAGTGTGTCAAAATCGAGTAGAAAACAATGTGTTAAATGTTGATGTAGGTTGGGAGTTATAAGGAATGGAGTAAGTGCCAACGTTTGTCTTGCAAGAAGAAGTAGGGATCTGTGTTTATATGGATGTACAATGAAGCGTTGTTTTGATATAAAGTATCTTGTGTGATTTATTCTCTTTATCATTACATCGAATGCACACATAAGTTGTGACCTAAAATTCAGGATTGCATCGCTAAGAAACCCCCAAAATAATGTCGAAGATAGACGACCTTATCGGTGAATTTTACGACAATGGATGAATCATTCTCATCCCTGCTCATCTCAATGAGTGAAAGGGCATATGATGAATTTTACTACAATAGATGAACCTAACTATTTTGTTTGGATGAGAATCTTAAGCCAACAATATTTCACTTTTAGGTGTCGAACCTCACAAGTTTCAGATGCATGTCTATATGATTGATAACCCTTTGCTGCTTCACTTGTTATAAGTATGTTTTATCCTCTTCATGATTTCTCTTTGATTCCATGTGTACTTTTTTGCACAATTTAAATCAATGGAAATCAATCGGACATTCTAGCGATTTAAATTCATGATCAAAAAATTGCGACATTCCTTGTAACATATGAACCCTCAATATGGATTGAATGGTTTATACAAGAACGAAACAACACTCCAAATATTGGATGGCAAAGTCAACTTTTTTATCATCATAAACTCTTTCAATTTTGAAAATCCCCTCTATTTTTCTAATTCAATGTTTGGCTGAGAGAGGATCCAATTTCCCATAATAAGTGGTTGGGTTTGCTTGTCTAGATCAAGCAAATGTGCATTCCCCGTTATGTTCAGACTCAGTAGCTCTACTTCCAAAGTCAAGTACTACTTGACAAGTTTTAGATAAATCAACTTGGGTCATAGGTCAAAGGGGTTTGTCCATTGCATTTTTTGAGTTGGGACTATTATCATGTCGCTTGGCCTGTCTCCTTTTTGAAGCTGCATCTCGAGAACCTTGAAACATATCTCCACTTTCGAAGGTAATGACTTGCTTGCCTTTACTAGTCTTATGAAGTGAGGTGAGTGTTCTTAAGTCAGAATGTATGATAACTTGGATCCAACACAAAACATAACCTTGCTACCTAAAATATTATTGCGTTGTCACGACCAAAATTTTTCGGGTGTGAACCACCTAGAATTTGGCTAATGGATTATTAAACCTAGACTTAATTCGAGCTCTCCCAAGCCCATACCAATTCGCGACTTAAGTTCAGGTTCTTAGCATGCAATTGATTTTTTAATTAGGAGTCGCCACTAATCTATTTTTTGATGGGTCGATTAGAAACCCAAGTAAAGTAATGGGAGTTTCACTTTACTCCTGCGAACTAGAGACTATGGGTACGTGGACTTGGTTACACTAGATTTCTCTAATGCCCTTTTGGTACCACTTCTTTTTTAATTTTCAAAAATGTTTTTGCAGGCAGTTCGGATTGATTTTAAACCTATTTCCTAACATGTGAGGTGATTATGCGGGGGCACAAAACACCAATTTAACATCCGAGAAAGCAGTGAAATAATAAAAAAAAAAATGCGAAGACTTACCTTTTAGCAACGAAAGTATCTGCATTGTTAGATTAAAAATTCACATCATCAACCTTAAATATGATTTCTAATTAACACACAATTTCTTTTATTTTTTTCACTTAATTAATGAAAATCATGCAATATGCAATGCAATATTAACTAAATGACCTAATTTTAATGACATACAATTTCTAATTAAATGAACCTAGCAATGATCACTAACCGACATGCATTTCATGAATTTAATTCTAAATGACATGCAATGACATTTTTTTTGTCTTTTTTATAATAAAAAAATCATAATTCAAAATCTAACTAAAGTAAGATATTATCTATCTTAAGTTAGAAAATAGACTAATATGAATCCTATCTTAACTCAAAAATTTATCTCGACATGCAATTTAATTCAAGGATATTATCTAACCTAGATAACATCTATACATGCGTTCTAATATAATCAGAAAAGAATCTAACTATTCTATCATGCAATTCTATCTAGGAAATTTATTGTAATCTACATGATATGCAAATGCAATCTTTTTTGTATTTTCGGGATAAATAAAGCAATTAAAAGATAAACACCAAATCATCCATGGTCATCAAAGATATTATCCATTGTTCGAGTTTGGAAATGATATCTAATCAAACCTTATTGTTTCGCTAATAAAATCGATAAATTGATCTTAAGCCTTAAAGATCAAGATATCGATTTTATTCCCGCTTGATTAATTATTCCATCTAAAGTCTTATAGATGGAATAAAAAATCATAGTGCGGTTGCGAATTAGGAAATAAATCCTAATTGAAAGTTACGTCTATCGCTCACGGATATGAAACTAGGTATACATATATTTGGCAATAAAATATCCAAATATACTAGAGATGTGCACCTTATCTAATTTGATGATATTCTTCCCAAATTTGGACCAAGTGCAATCGGACCGAGATCGCGACCGATTTTTTGACAACGAACGGCGGCAAGGTTATGTGCACGACGACGATGCTCCACGGCGGTGGGGGTGCTTGGCAACGTATCGTCTATTCTTCCCTCAGAATCTGTAGCCGCCACCTTCCAACCTCTTCTTGGTCTACTCGCCAGAAACTGTTCTTTTGCTTGCATGAAATAAAATTATAACACCCGTAATGTTACTAGCAAATCTGGAAAAACACCTAAAAGAATAAAAGTCCACCGAAATTCTTATGACTCCTCTTTGACCGTAGACTTCGGGGCAAGTGGTGATGTCCAGAGAGCACACTTGCGCATGAATTGGCTTTTGTGGATGAGCCCGGTCAACCATAAACTCCACTGTCCCTCTGCTACGTCCACATATATGTGTCCGTGTGTTGTAGAATGCAAAAGTGGAGAAGACGTTAATATATAGATGATCAAAATGTGGGATCATCCATGAGACTATGCTTAAATAAATAAATAAAAGACATATGGCGAGATTTTAATCAAAGAAGGAGCCAAGGCGTGAATCGCATATCCCGTTTTGCATGTGTCGTGTTCCCTTCACGTCTCTATGCTGAGCGGAGGTTCATAAGGAAGCAGCAAGCGTCTCATGGGAAAATTGCTGGCGCCAATGTGCTTGGTTCGTCTTAAAGAAAACCTAGCTTCGTCAATGGGGGTTAGATCAGATCGGATTTTGCCGAGGAGGGACACAGCAGCTCTTCGCGTTGTTGATGCTGTGGGAGTTCGGAATTAAAACATATGTCTTCCACTTGAAGCGGCTTTGAAACTGGCGTGTGGCAGCAACAAGGGCACAGCAGCAATCGTGGGGCGCGTGATGGCTAATCCAAATATTGATTTCCGAACTTGAATCTACAAACGTTGGCTTGCGGATCAAGATCGGGGCTCAGCGTGGCAGCGCACAGCTGCGGTCTACGCTATCGGCAATGGCGGGCGTCTCGGCACGGTGCCACGGATGGCGTTGGAAAGCAGCGGGAGGCAGCAACTCAAACTTGATTCAGCAACAGTAACGGCTCAGGCTTTCGGCGGTGATGGAGATGCTGGCGTCGTAGGCAGCAAGCACCAGCGTCGTCGTCGGTGTGGGCGTGACGATGGCAAGGCTACTCTCTCCCTTCCCAATTGTGGCTTTCAGAAAAGATAAAGAGACTCTATTTCTCTCTTTTTGGTGCCGCCCCCATTCTTCTCACGATATTTCCTCTCAATGTGCCCACTCACGATGTCTCTCCCCAATAGCCGTGTTTTCAATTGCGTGGCCTCCTAAACCCTAGGTATGTTTACTTATTTATAGGGCACGGATTAGGTTTTTGAAATTTTCAAAATCCATATCCATGAAGATTTTTTTTCCAAATGTAATATTTGCTTTTGAATTGAAATCTCACAAAAATAAATCCGTAAAATATTTCCGAGGATATAGCCTTGGACCGATTTTTTTCTTCGTAAATTTCACTCATCAACTTAAAGTTTCTGAACCATCAATTCGAATCCATCCGTCACCGGCCCAATGTAAATGCAAATAAAAATAAATGCACCTAAAACTATATGCTCTGCGATTAACTATTTTTTTAGGGGTAAAATTAACCCCTAATTTTTTAATACGATAAATGATTAAACGGGTCACCAAAATTTAGGTGTCAACATGCGCTAAAACAATCACAATCTCAAAACGTTCTATAAAAACTATACTTAAAAAGAATATAAAAAAATATCACAATCTCACAAATTATAACCTAAGTTTTTATATTAACAAATGTCGCACCTAGAATCTATAAAAAAAAAAAAAAAAGTGGGAAATGATACAACCATTCTTCCACATGAAAAAATGCAGCCTATATATATATATATATACACACACACCACTTGCTTAGGTACAACATAAGAGTTTGTGTAATCCATTAAAAAGAATATGTACATCTCAAACTAACAACTAAACCTAGCAAATTCATCTTAATCATATACAGCTCAGAAATATACAACATAAACTCATACCCAAAAATCTATCTATTAAAATGTCCCGGAGATAACACAAATGCTCTCATTTTATTTGTAAGGGATAAGTGTAATAGAAGTCCTAAAACTTGTTACGAAAATACAATTGAGTCCTAAAATTTGCAAAAAAAGCAATCAAGTCCTAAAACTTATCAAAATAGTTCAATTAAGTCCTAAAGTTAACACCATCAGTTTACTGACAGAAAATACTGACGTGGCATTTTAAATAATTTTTTATTTTCCACCTAGCATTTTAAAATAATTTTTTATTCATTTTAAAAAAATTATATTTAAAAAATAAATTCATTTTTTTAAAACTATTAAAAAAGAAAAAAAAATGGAAAATGGAAATTCGGCATTGCCACCGCCGCCCATCGCTGGAGGGTTGAAAAAATGAATTTAGTTTTTAAATATATATTTTTAAAAATCTGAATGAAAAATTATTTTTAAAAGCCAGGTGAAAATAAAAAATCATTTAAAATGCTAAATCGGCACCACGTCAGCATTTTTTGTTAATAAAACTAACGGTGTTAACTTTAGGACTCAATTGAACCATTTTGACAAGTTTTAGAACTTGATTGCATTTTTGCAAGTTTTAGAACTCAATTGCATTTTCGCAATAAGTTTTAGGACTTCTATTGCATTTATCCTATTTGCAACTAACTAAGGAGCTTGAAAAACATTTGAGATGAATGGTATGAACCATCACCGTCCAATGAGTAATATATCTTTTTAAGCAAATCGAGCATCCACTATGCGAATATGACAAACAATACCAGGAACTCATAATCCAAACCCAAGATGAAATATACATATAAAATCAAATATGAGTTATGTTATTTCACCGAAACTTTATATAACTCATAAAAACTCATTTAATACATACACTATCATTATTCAAACATCCATGGTCAAGTTCATTGATCAATCTCTATGCAATAACATGTCAATGGTCCATTCCATTTACCAATCTATTGCTCAATATCCACCTATAGCCATGATACAATGCTTAGTAACAAGGCAACTAAGACTTCGCCGTTGGCAAGGTCTCTACTCATTATTAATTGGTGGTTCAGCCAAGAAGGATATCCTTAAACCAGTATACATACCCTAAAACTCATAATTGGGTTAAAAGTGATATTTAGTATCAAACAATCATGCTACAATGCCATAAAGCATCAAACAATCTTGCTACAATACCAAAAATCCAATCCAAAATCAATCTCATAAACCAAAATACATTTCACAAACCAAACAGATAACTTTTTACAACATAGCTTATCCACTAAAAATATTTTTTCATAAGGTCTTTCTCAAGTCATTTTAGAACTCACTCTATAAAACCGGTTTGCAGAGTAATACATATATATCCTCTCACAATGCATTTCCTAAAATAATTCTCAAATCATTCACAAACACAAAAAAGTAGTAAATGCTCGATCTAGAATTTAATACAAAAAAAAACCCCACTTTTATAACTTATATAATGTTTAATCCATATCACTTTACAAACTCCCAAAAAAAGGGATAGCATCACTCACCTAGGAAAGTCTAAAACCAAACTACGGAGTTTGCTCGAATCATCAAATTTGCAATCCTATCAAATATGCAAGAAACATTGTCAAAATCAAGTAAAATGCTACATCGACTATGAATTGGTTAAGCTAAGATTAATTGCTAATAATATGACTCTCATGCGCAAATGAATTGTTGCCCAAAGTGATCATTCAAAGCTATCTACAATGCGGAGCTTGAGAGTGAGACTTTAGAAATTTACTTTGACTAATCCATTACTCCAAATCGATTTTCGTCAAATCACACGGCTCTACAATGTCCTAATATTTCATTTCCATGAAATTCCCCAGCTTAATTACTCAAAGATTAGACCTCATAGTTAAAATTTCACATGAATTTGAATTTATGCCATAGTTACGAAAAGTACTCCAATTATATAAACAAATGGCTTGAATCCTTATTGGATGTTGCAAAATAAAGTTAATTTGGCTTGACAAGGCCGTATGGTGTGTAGCCCTTTCACCTTTCCTTTTCCTTTTATTTATTTTCTTCTTTTCCTATTTCTTCATTTAAGGGATGGAGCTCTCTCCCTTTCTTTAATACTCTGCTAAGGTGGTGGGTTCTCGCTCCTTGCTTTTTGACTTTTTGACCTATGATTAGTCAAATCGCCTCAACTATTAAAGTTTTTACAAAGAAATGAGAAGGAGATGGTGGATGAACATATGAAGAGGGTGAGGAATGAGAGAGTTGTGGTGCCATGTTGTGCGTGAGAGTGTAGAAAAGAAAGAAGAAAATTTTCTAAATCCTCATAAGATCTCGGGCCATTTAGAGAGTAAGAGAAGAGAGTCTAAGAAAATAGAAATTAAAGCTAGAGATGGGAGAGGGAAGGAGTGCATGGTTGGAGAGAGAGAGAGAGAGAGAAGGATAGCTTTTTTCCCCCAAAAAATTGGCCTATGTACTTAGGATATTTTTCCCCAAATCACCCCTTGATCCCTATTCTTACATCATTAAATATCCTCTGTGCTCCCTTTGTACATTTGGTCCTTTGTCCTCCAAGCCTCTATTGTTATCTTGTCTTCCAATAGTGCCAAAAATGAGTATAAGGAGTGTTGGAGGTAGACTTGTCAAACGGGTTAATTAGGTTGGGTCGAAAATAGTTTGACCCAAATCGAGACATTTAAGGCATGCATGGCAAAATTTATGTCTCTCTTTCTCTTTTTTTTTCCTCCGGAATAGGTTTGGAAGTAAATCTGTTTAGTAACATAATTTCATTTTTCTATTTTTGGGATAGATTTTTATTCCAAAATAGATTTGGAAGCAAAAATCAAAAGTTAATTTTTTAGCATTTTCTATTTCTAGAACAAAATTGAGAAATGAAAACTCTTCTCATTATTCACTCTTGTCACTGCTTGCCACCCACCCACTGATTGCGGGATTGGACGGCCACTACCGATTGCTAGAAGCTCGTCGCCGGACGTTTGCGTCCCGATCATTGGATGCTAGCCATCGGCCGCTTGTATGCCAACGCCAGCTGCTCCCTTTAGTATAGATTTTTTTTTGTAATAAAATAAATTTCTATTCCAAAAACATAAATGTTGAGTTATTATTAAACGTTTTTTTTTTTTTACTCAGAAACTCATCTAAGGAATACAAATTGAGAAATCAATATTTGGCCAAAAAATTGATTTTTGTTATAGAAATTTTATCATGCACACTCTTAACTTGTTGATCCATTCCCAGGTAATACAAATCAAGTGAACTATACTCAGATCAACTCATACCAAACCCAAACTCATTTGACCAATAGTACTAAAACATTTTTATATATAACCAAATCTAGGAAAAAGTCATGAAAGAACAAAATGAGTTAGTTGCAAGATTAAGAGAGAGTGAAGAGAGAATCATAAAAGTGAGTTGGCCCTAACTAAGTTGTGAATTTGTATTAAACCCACTTAGGACCGATGGATTCAAGTCCAATCCCACTTACTTAATATAACTAGCCCATATAACAACCCAACTCATTAAATATGGGTTAGAAAATGGATCTATGATCCATTTTGACGGAGCTGTTTTTGATAGAGATTTAATTGGAAGTTTTGTGGGAGGGAGAGAGAAAGATGAAGAGGTGGATTAGCCACAAGATGGGCACTTGGTGGACCCATCATGGGCCTCCTTGTGGCCAATCTTGGGCTTGCCCATTGATTGGTACAAGCTCCCTTGGACTTTTCATTTTATCTTAATTGGACCTATGCTGGGTTAGGGATCTTGATGGGCCAAGAAATGAGGCTTCATGGGCTTGAATTGGGCCGAAAAGCCTAAATGAGCTTTATTGTAAAATTGGATTGGATCGGTGGCACTGATCAAATCCAATTTCACTCCTACTTCACCAAAGGCATCACTTTCCTATTGCATCTTTGCAGCTTATCAAGGCAATTAATTTCAAGCCAAGAATATATACCCGAAAAATCACATTTTTGGTCTATACTGAAATTAGGAAAGAAATGCTCTAGCAAAATAGAAAATAGGGAAGATATTAAAAGATTGACCAAAAAAAAAAGAAAAAAAATGCCTATTTTCCTTTCCCTTTTTTGGGCCTTCATCGAAAACTTTTTGGACTCATGCCATGTCGATATAACATGGAGAGCACATATGAATCAACGTGGTAGGGAATTTTTCTCCTACCATATTTATGATTTTGATTTGATGTGAATAAATTAGCTAAAATAGAAAAAACAAAGTATGGATACTCAATTTTTCTATGATGCTAACAAGTTCTTATGTAATAAAAATATCTGCAAGTTAAACTACAAGTTAAAACTTTTTCAGGGACTAGGGGCACGACGGTCAATGATGAAATGTTTATTTTTCTCGGAGATTCATAATTTCCATGAATGAGATATGCTCGGTTGGAATTTGGTAATGTCCTCGGGTGGGAAATACTCAGACAAGTATGGAACTTATGTACTCTAAGTGAAATAACCCAGCTTAAGAGAGATGATAAGCTTAGATAGGATGATCTGTATACGAAAGAATATTAAACAAAAACGGGAAAAAAGAACAAAATAAAAAAATAAAAAAAGAACGATCTGCTGGGACAAATCATGAGGTGGTCACGGTCTTACGCCAAAAGACCGCATTTGTGACATTTTGGACAAGCGAAAGCAGTGACATAGAGCAGGTATTTTAGGTGATGATTATATCACATGGCGATGATATATAGAAACGGTAAGCACTGATTAAGAAGCAGACATTCAAAATTTAGAAGTGAAAAATCGGTCGGGTCACATATCATGCAAGAGCCCAAAATATTATTTAAGGAGGCGAAGCAAAGAGATAAAAAAGTTTATTGAAATTGGACATCAAAAAGTTTCACTTGATTGAATGACAAAAGCTTTGAGATTACATTGAATAACTTAAAAATTCAGAAACGACATTACGCAATTGAGAAATTTGATATAGTTTGTATCAAATCATGTTGCCAGCTATGGAAAAAGAGATGGATCAAGATGACAGACATATACCCTAGTTCAACGATGTCGACCTTTTGTTGAGGTTACCAAGTGAACTACGAAAGAGACCGGCTGAATGGGCACCACACAATCAAAGGATACGTAGTGACAAATACATAAATAGAGATAAAGTTTAGAACGAAATCCACGAGAATTGAAATTTTAGTGGCAAGGTAGTTGGGCCGTCGTTCTAGGTTAAATTGATTTCTTTATAATTTTTTTATTTTTATTCTTCTTTTTGGTTTTAATAATCAACCCTTTTTTGGCTTTATATTCTCTAGAAGATTTGCGCCGACCTTTCCACGTCGGAAAAGCCATCCGTCAAGTTGTCAGATTGTGACCATGTCTTGTTCCCTCCTTTTTCTTCTTATTCAATTTACGGTTATTGCAAATATCATAAATTACTATCATAAAAAAAAAAAAAAATCAAAACTAATCCTGAGAGAGGGGATAAATTTAATGAAAATTAATAAAAAGTAAATTTATTGATTTTTTGGTAGTTAAGATTTAGTTTATAGTAAATTTATCATAAATGTACTGATTTTGATTTCGTGATATTAGCCTAATAAAATAAAACTAAAGAGGATTAGCATTGCTAAAAGCCCATCTTTCACTACATCAACAATATATCAAGTGTCTACACCAAACATTATGATTATAGGTTTCAACAAATGAGGATTACAGATAGATGCCGAGTTCAGCATATATTTTAGAGTGAACTGGTGTCATGGAACAAATCCAGGGCAAGAGAACCGCAAAATTAGCGGCCTTCAACCACCGAAATCGTAACGTCATTCGTGGAAGTCGTCCCATTGCTCGACGATAGATTCGCGCCGTGGTAGTTGCTCTTGAATACATATGCAGGTCGTTTCGGGGAAGCAAGAACCACGTTGTTATTTGCCAACATGAAAACAACGGCGGACATGTTCGGCCTATCCTCCGCGAATTCTTGCACGCACAAAAGACCGATCTGGATGCACCTCAAGACCTCCTCTTTGGAGCATGAATCGACCATCGACTCATCCACGATGTCGACACAGTTTCCTTCCTGCCATAGCTCCCATACCTGCGATCGGGATGTGAACAAATTACACATGACAAGTATTTCAGGCTATGTATGATGTCTGAGTCCGGTGCGTTTCTGTACTTATCAAGAGTTGTATTTACTTACATGGCCTACCAAATTGGAAGATGGATTTTCATGGTAATATGCGCTGTTCCTTTTGCCACTGATGATCTCCAACAGCAAAACTCCGAAGCTATAGACGTCGGATTTTATTGAAAATATACCTTCCATTGCGTACTCGGGTGACATGTACCCGCTGCCGCAGCAAAAATGAATGAAAAAGAGGTTTTAATTGATTGGTTGAGTCCAGCTTCGTGGACTCAATGGGCACATCAAGCATTGCGAAGGAGAAAATACTTACTATGTTCCGACTACTCGATTTGTGTTTCCTTGCATTTGGTCCCCACCGCATATCCTAGCCATACCGAAATCGGATATCTTCGGATTCATCGCAGCATCAAGTAGGACATTGCTGGCCTTTAGGTCTCGGTGAATGATCCTGAGCCTTGAATCTTGGTGCAAGTACAACAGTCCTCGTGCAACCCCAGATGCAATTTCGAACCGTTTTTTCCAATCTAGCAACGAACTTTTTGTGTTGTCTGGACCAAGATCAAGATATCGACGAAATCATTATTCCTCGTTATGAGTTGATCTATGATATCAGAGTATTCTAGCTAGTGGGAGAACAGAGGATATACCATAAAGGAAGGCATCCAAGCTTTTGTTCGGCAAATACTCGTAAATTAGCATTTTCTCATCTTCTTCGACACAGCAGCCTAGTATTCTCACCAAGTTCCGGTGTTGGAGCTTCGCAATTAACTGGACTTCATTCTTAAATTCTTCAACTCCTTGTCCAGAATGTTTCGATAGTCTTTTGATCGCTATTTCAGTTCCATTGTCCATAACGCCCTGTCAAATTAATCACCATCTTGCAAGTCTGTATCAATTTCACTAAGTAGCTTTTTTGTGTAATGGAAGTTTACCTTATACACTGATCCAAAACCACCTTGTCCGAGCTTATTGAGGAAGGAGAAATTGTTTGTTGCCGAAGCTATGGTGCTCAGATCAAAGAGCGGCACATCTCTGTTTCGTCTAGCTCCATCATCGCAGTCTTGTACACTCGGAGAGCCCTTGAAATGTGTTAGATTGGTCATCTCACTCATCAGTGGATTTTGCTTTCTGCGATCTGTTTCCAAGACAGCCACATTAATGCTCAATACAACCTTGGAAATTGTGAGATTTTTCATTCAGGAATTCATTTCGTCAAATGGAATGAAAGTCGTAAGCTTGAAAAGATCTTCGTAAACATCTTTATATCTGTTTCCCTGGTAGATATATTGATGTACTGTAGGATTTCTTCGTCTCTTGTACCCTAAAACTGCAGGCTTAGTTTCAATGCTGGAATGCATGCTGCATTAGGAACTGAACTGGCATCATCATGCTTTCTTTGGTTCAAGGTTCTTAAATTCGGAATCGCCCAAATAAAAGCACAGAATTTTACTCTCTTAACTTCCTATGGCTAAGAATAGTTCCGAGACTGAACCAACTAAAATCTGTGTGCTTAATTAATTGGTGAACAATAAGAGGTGATTAATTTTAGTAGATAAATTTTCTGAAAAGGTAAATACAAAGCGGAACTCTTGTTGAGGACTAACCGATGCGGTTTCTCTTCTTGATCACCAAGCAATAGGAGATGGAGCTGGCGAGCAGTAGCGCTGTCAAAACTGAAACCAAAATTATCGCAACCCTTGCCTTTTTGCTGAGGAAACTTTTTTCCTATAGCGAGCTGAAAGGAAAGTACAACACCATATTTGAGATTCAGGGACCTTGATTATGCTTGTGCGAAGTGTAGCATGAAAATTTCTCTCAACCGAAATTTAAAACCAGCAATCACCAAACGAATCTCCAATGATACATAGTTTATACAATGTAAAAGCTCAAACTTGGTTTCTAAAATCATGGATGTGATACCTTATGATCGAGAATTTAACCTGTTCTCATGTTTGATTGATGTTTTGCATGGCAATGCTAATGTAATAAACAAGTGGCAATGCGGGAGACATGTAAAATTAACAAAAGTACAACTAGTAACAGCAGAAGCAGGAGTACCTAACTCGATGGCATCAACCCGTACATATAAATCTTGACCTGAATCAGTGAATGTTCTTGTATCAACTAAATTGCCATGCCATATGAGGCACCCGGAACCTCCCAGGCTTTCACTGGCACTAGCATAAGCTGTGCAAGAGCAATTCCTCAGGCATTCCTTCTCGCACCCATTCAAGCTAAAGCTCATGTTGGTGTGTGCTTGCGAAGTGTCTGGCACCTTCACAAGCGCCACCTTCACAAATCCTTCCCCGTGTTGACATGCAGACGCCCTGGACCTCCTTACGCACCCGGCTGATCCATCCCTTAGGTACCAATCAGTCGGGGACTTGGGCTCGAACCCTGGCAGGCATGTGCACTCGAACTGGCCCGCATCATATGGATTGCAGTTGCTGTTGGGTCCACACTTGCCGTAATAATCGCACTGGTCCTTTGGAGCGAACCAGAATTCTATCCACCGCTGTTCTTGGTCATGCCATGTCAATCGTTGGGCTGACCCCGATTCCTTCAAAACCATTCTTGAGATGATCGACGTGTTGACCATGGCATACATCAGAGAAACCTCGTCTGGGTTATTTACAAAGCTTATGTTGAAGATAAAGCTGCGAGTCATTTCGGGTATGCCACTCCACCGATCTCCGGTCCATGATCCGGAACGCCAGTACGGATCCCCATCCTTGTACAGGAATAATTGAGCATAGCCCATTGGGTCAATCCTGAAGGAGTAATTGCCGGGTGCCGGATCCTCTGGGGACTCCCATGATGTTAGGAACCGGTTCAAACCGGTTTTGAGGTCCAACCCAAGTTTCATGAGGGGAAGCAGAGTGTCTGTAGGATAATCAAAGCTTTGCCATATCACCCTCTTGCTAAAATCTTGAACCAGAACAAGATTACCTGAATCCATAAGCCGAGCTGTTGTAGAATAGTTTGATAATCCAGAAGAAACTTTTGTCGACCAAACAGGAAAGCTTCCATTTTTCTCATGGAGCACCAAATTTCCATCAGAATCAATTGAAAGAGCTCCCGTAGTGCCACTGATTGGTCTCTCCCGATTAGCAACCCAAACAATGGTTTGCTCAGAAACTCGGTAATACCAAATTCCGACATAACGGCGGCTAGAATTATCTGGGCTGAAGAAACCAAGAACGAATGTTTTGCCACTGGAGACCAAGAGATTGCCATCTCTGATGGTATTGTTTTGGCTTAGGATGTCCAAGCCAATACTTCTCTGAAGTAGAAAAAGAAGAAGCAGGGCATATACTGACCCCTCTTCTGTGTTCATGTTGCCTTTTTATTGAGGATACAATGGTATGATGTCTGAGATACTGAAGTGACTGAGTAATGATACCTCAAATACCATGCAGTGTAGTTAAGGTCTTAATTAGCGAGGATCCACCTTTCTCATGAATTTAAGCAAAGTGATTGTCACCTTTTCAATCAAATGGAGTGGAAGCTGTGATTTTGACGTTGTTCTTTCTAAGCTTCATACTCTTGGTCGATATTTCTAGATTGTGAACAAGAAATTAATTCCACCTTCATGTAAATTGAAGTAATGGTCACGTACCTTGGGGACTCGCCTCACCTTTCCCTTCCCAGCAGCCTTATCCCTTTAATTAATGTGGTGGATCGATGTTGCTCGAGGTGTATTTGCTTCCCCATTGAATCGGTTCCACGTGATTAAACAGGGCTCTTGGTTATCATCACTCCGCCCATCCTGCAGAGAACTTGACATTGCAGACTGTTGGGACAGAGATGGATACCACGTCGTTTCCATTGACAGCGATTTTAAGATAGAAACAGTCAGTCGAGCCTGAAAATTCAATATCCTAATGTCATTGCGGAAACCGAGGAAAAAAAATCCATTTCTAGGTCTTTATTCAAGGCTAGAGTCAAATTGCCATTTAATCCTTTTCAGATTCGTCCTTTACGCTAAGCTAGTATTCTCTGTTTTCTTATGACAGAACTAAGCTACAATATTAAGATGATTCTTTTGATTTGATCACTCTGCAATATACGAAACCTCTTCACTGTTTGTGCTTCTAATTTACAGATGCAGAGAGGCTTGTTTCCTTTGTCAATGTCAACAGCTTTTAGAATTTTCTGAAATCTCAAGAGTGAATGCGTTTCATTGGGGGTGTATCTGACCAGTATTGTGCCTATCATCAGCAATTTGCAATACTGTCAAAATGATAGCAATCTATTATGGATTGCCAGTCTACGCTACAAAGAATTAATCTTGGTAGACTAAATTAAAGTCACTAAGTTTAGACTAGTGTGACAGAAATTGGCATAAACTCTGTGTAACATGACCCGATTTGAGTTTTGTACACTCACTTGTTTCGGATCAACAAATTCATGACCCAAGTGGTCACGCCTAATGCTCGTGCAATTAAAAAGCACTAACATATATTTGATCCGGCTAACTAGAACAAAGCTTACCCAAGACATTGATCACTCGGTCATCCATCTGGCCCCGTCTGGAAGGGACACTTTCCCCGTTCATTAGATGACCTCGACCGCCGTTTCACGAGCGACGCTAAACAGTGTTCAATCATAGATCAAGAAGGCTGACCCGTAAAAGAGAAAAGGATAGGTCAAGAGAAAAAGACAAGCCGATGGTTTCTCTTGGTAATGCGAGGTGGCGTGAGAAGACGGCAACCCCATGGAACGGACTTCACAAATTATAAACGGTTGTTCGTTTACTCAGTTGTCCACGTCTGAGAAACCTCTGTCGCGTTCCTCACAATTGTGATAATATTGTTGAAATTATTAGGCACCGAGGGATCGCCACCGTGCGGATTCTCATTATCTGTCCGCCCCGCCAATATGGAGCTCGACCCTTGTAAAGGAACAATTGTGGGTACCCAGTTGGTTCAAACCTGAATGAATAACTGCCCGGTGCCGGATCATCTTCGGACTTCCAAGATGTCAGGAACCAGTTCAAACCGGTTCTCCATTCCAACCCAATCTTCATGGATGGAAGAAAGGTATATGTGAGATGATCAAAGCTCTGCCAAATGACTATTTTGCTCAGATCATGAATTAAAACCAGGTTATCTGAATCCAAAAGCTGAGCAGTAGTAGAACCATTAAAAGTCGGGGAGGAAACATTGGTTGATCAAATGGTAAAGCTCCCATCGTTTGCATGGATCACTAAGTTTCCGCAATGATCAAATGCAAGAACTACTGAAGTATCATTCAAGGATTTCTCTCTGTTAGCAACCCAAACGACGGTTTGCTCTAGGAGTCCATTGTACCAAATCCCCACGTAACGCAAGCTTGAATTACCTAGGCTGAAGAAACCGAGAGCAAATTTTCTTCCTTGGGAGATTAAGACATCGCCATCTTTCACAATATTGTTTGGGGCAAGGGTGTCCAAATAATCAATCAAATGAAATAAAAGAAACAAAAACAGAATTTGTAATGACACATTTCTAGGATTCATGCAGAAAATGTAAGGCTTTTGCTTCAAAACCTATAAAACACGACCAGAGCATGCTTGACTTGTCTTTCCTCTCCCGGAGCATTTATTTTCTAGAATTAAAAGTCAATGGAAGACGTTTTAAGAACCGGGGAACCGTGGGGAACCATTCAATTAGCCAGTCAATTTTCTTTTACTTTTCCTTTCGAAGAAAAACCCCGAAACGTCTAAGTTGATTGAATATCATTGCTCATTGGTATTGGCTGCTGAGTACATTAAATTAGGGATAATGACACAATTTAAACTTTCGCTCAAGATACAATCTCTTGGGCCCTTAAAGTTCTCTTAGGCAATGACTTCTCTCAGGCGATTGCTAGATTTTCATTCACTACGCTTTGCCATCTTATTTGGAAAACCAGAAATGGCATTCTCTTTCAGGGCAAGACTCTCGCTGTGCCTACCATGAAAAACCACCTACTTAAAGTTGTGAGGGACAAAGCCATCTCCTTTAGCCAGGTGACGGATACTCCGAGAAATAGAAGAACTCAACGAATTAGGGGTATTGACTCGGCCATCTTTGCGGACTAACTGCTTTGGCCTTTGCTATTTCGTCGCCTACCAGCGTGTCAAGGTCTCATTGCCTTTTCTTTCGGAGGTTTGGTGTTGTTCTTGGCCGTTGGCTCCTTTTGGCTGTTTTCACTTGTCTGGTTCTTTTTTCTTGTAGCTTTTCTTTCGGTTTGGCTTTTTTCTGGATGCCACTTGGCTTCCTTTTCTTGGCATCCTTCCACTCAACCTTGCTTGTTGCCTCGTTGAGTGTTAAGTTTTTTATGCCATTTTCCGAGTTGTATAGTTTGGTTTAAGTCAATATATTCTTACATTACCCAAAAAAAAAACTTTCGCTCAATATTCAATTTGATCAAGGTCATTTTTTTTTTTTGGTTCGATGTAGTACCTTAACTTTTTTACATAATTCAGTGTGGTCCTTGAATTTATGGATTTGCACCAACTATTATCTAAAGTTATAGAGTGGCCCAAAAACAAAGTATTTTTTTATGAGGGGTAAAGCTTTCTTCAATCTTTCGCCTGGGAGAAGTCAGGAAATATTGCAAATATGCCCGACAGAAAGGAAAGGACTTAAATAGACTAAAAGTCTTTATCAAACAATTGAACGTAGTTGACGTAAGAGTTCCGGCGTAATCGGCTTTGTAGAGAAAGCTAACCCCAACCTTGCCTTCCTTAGGCCAGGCACAACACAGATCCATCTCGTTTTCTACTTCGGGCCGTGGTTTCTGTCCAGACCGACTCTATTCAGCCTCTCAAACTCACATGCTTGATTGGATGGAGGAGGAAAGATATAAATATAGAATGAAAAATTTCATGGCACAAGAAATTTTTATAAATAGGGGCGTCTACATGCTACAATTAAGAAAACACACATACTTAACTAATTTTAATCTGGAAAACATGAAACACCAAAAACTTAAAAATTTTACCCATCTAAAAAATTAGGATCAAGATTTAGAGGAGTGTAAGTATGAGTATCTACAAATAAATTAATATCATTTCTAGATATATCATGAAGACACTTGGACCTAAAATAGAAGGACAATTAATCCAATACAACTCTTAATGAAGTTCTGCTTACAATTATAGATATCATTATCGCAACCTCCCTATTCAGGCGCCCTTACGCGAAAGCGCATGTGGAGGCTAATGGCTCACTAAGTATTAGGCTTAGCTTGAGCTCTCCCAAGCCTATTAATTTACGATTTTGGTTCAAGTTTTTTAACCTACAAGTCAATTTCAAATAGGAGTTGCTATTAATCGATTTGATGTTGGTCGATTAGAAATCCAAATGCAATATCGGGAGAAATACTTCACTCCTACGTAATCAAAGAAACTAGAATCGAGACTTAATTACACTAGTTAATCATTAATGCAATTCCAATATGTAATCTTGTTTAAACATCAAGTAAAACATTTATGAGCATTTTATACCAATCACGAAATTCTAGGACTCCATTCCTAACAAGTGTAAGGAAATAGAAATCTATGCATCATAAGGGCGTAATTATAATAAGCCAATATTTTTTTGGGAAAATTGTCCAAAAAGTTTTAAACCTATTGCATTTTTGTCAATTTAATCATAAACATTTTAACTTTGTCAATTCAATTCTAAACATTTTCATCTATTGCTAATTAAGTTTATCTGGCCAATTTTGGTCAGAAAATGTTGACGTAGATGCTAGCGATGCCATATAGGACCGTTGGCACCGACATGTACAATTTTTAATAATATTTTATTTTTATTTTTGAATTTTATTATTTTTACTATTTTTTTCCTTTTTTTTCTTTTTTCTTTTTGCTTTCTTCTTGCTCTTTCCAAGGGCCGACCACCACCACAACAGCCGGTTGGCCTCACTCGCCGAAGGTGAGGCCCAATAGAGAGTGCTGGCCCCGGTGAGGGGAGCCTCGTCTAGGCATGGCCGGGCAAGGGTCACCCGGGCGAGGCCGACTTAAGCCTGTGCCAGGATGACCTCATTGGTCATCGAGCAAGTGAGGCCGCCCGACTTGATCGAGGGTCAGCCTTACCAAATCCGGGCGAGGGAAGCCCTTGCCAAGTGCGGCTTAGCAAGGTTTGCCTAGGCAAAGTCAACCCGCACCTAGGCCGTGGTGGCCTTACCCTCGACATCACCATTGCCTCGAGCATTGCCAATGCTCGGCGAGGCTGCCCCGCCCGGGCGTAGGTCGACCTTGCCCATGTGACCCTTGCTTGGCCGTGCCTAGGTGAAGGCTCCCCTCGCTAGGGCTAGCCTCTAGTGAGCAAGGCCAACCGATAGGCTGTGGACGGTGGCCGGCCGTTGCCTGTGGTCGATTGGCCACGGAAAAAGGCAAAGAAGAAAGCCAAAAAGAAAAAAAAAAAAAATTTCGTCGAGCTGCTTCCGCGTCTGGCATCGCAGCTCCCTGTTACTAGTTGCTTTATCTACTCGGTTGTTTGCTGACTGCCTTGAAGACTTCTAGTTTTGGTGCTTTTTCGTCTTGGCCAATGTGGCTGTAGTTAGTCTGCCCTTTTGGTTTTCTTCTTTTGCCCCTCTCGGTAGAATGTTTCCTCCATACATTGGCTCCCATACACTCATTCAGACTTGTTGTCTCTTTGTGTGAAAGCTTTGGCGCCGATCTTGTGTACATCGATTCAAAGCTATTTCTATATTCTTATCTTTACCCAAAAAAAGAAAAAAAAAAAGGAAAAAAATAGAAATAATAATAATAATTCAAAAAATAAAATATTATTAAAAATTATCCAAGTTAATGCCTAATCCAATGTGGCACCGCCATTGGCGGGGATAAACTCAATTGTACTCAATTGGCGAGAGATGAAATGTTTAGAATTGAATTGGTAAAGTTAAAATATTTAGAATTGAATTTGCAAAAGTAATACATTTAGGTTTTTTAGACAATTTTCCCAATACTTACTTCTAAGAACAACACAATTTCTTTTTCTTTTTTTATTTATTGTTTACATACATTTTAAGGAAAAAATATTTAAAGACTATTTTAAAGCTTTTTTTGACTTTTTTTTTTGGAATGAAAATTATTTTTGCATTTTTGTGATTTTTCTTATTATTTTTATGTATTTTTATATTAAAATAATATTATATACTATTTATTAAAAAATTCGCAACCGATCTAGGTCAAAGAACTAACGGCCTAGCTAGGCCTAAAATGTGGGCCGGCTTAAAGACTTTTTTCAAAAAAAAATTTATAATATAATATTATAAATATTATTATATTAAAAAAGAAAAGATCCGGGATCAGCCAAACTAGCGAGCCGGGCCGACCCAAATCGCGACCTGCTGCGAAATCGCAGTCCGCCGCGACGGAGGTAACACAGCTAAAGAGATGCCATGCACCTCCGCCTGGCCTGTGGAGCAACGGCGGCGTCTTGGCCGAGCCGAGCCTAATGCTCAACCTTCGCTCGGCTGGGCTTCGATGACAGCCGCGGTAGACACCATTTGGGCAACCGACCCACAAGAACTCGAGGACGTCCGTCGACGACTACAACCGGGGCCTCGAGCCGAGCAACAACATGGCTACCCGACTACGACGCTCGATGGAACGCAGCCAAGCATGTGTGAATCGATTTTGAGCAACACGGGGAACAAAAACTCGGATCTCATTCGGGCAATATATCGATCTGTGGAGTACATAACTAGAACGCAGGACTCTCGGCTCGAACGGATCGGAACATCAACAAAACAACAACAGAAATGGGATCGAAGTTCGCACAACCGGGTGGCTGCGAGCCGGCCCGGCATGCCTGAACAGGCAAAACAGAGCCCCGCTTACCGGAGTTTGGTGCAGGGAAAAGGAAGCATAGGGGTGGGTCATCGACCGTGACTCGTGCAATGTAGCCAGCAAAGGACTCTCCTCTCTCTTTCGGGCTTCCTCTCACCGGATCTCGATTTCTCTCTCAGATCTCACTCTCCACCTAACTTCTCCCCTAGATCTCTCTCTCTCTCTCTCTCTCTCTCTCTTCGTCTTCTTTCATCAAGCTACCAAAGGCCCTATTTATAGGCTAGAGGGTCTGGTCGATGAGGGGTTTCGCCATCGGTCCTTGGCATGCCAACCGACCCTAGTGTGGCCGAACCGTTGTCCCATCCCCTCTTCTCCACGGAGGCCCGCCGCATTAAAGGCGACATCCCCTCTCGGCTCCGGGTTTCG